>JAVJIF010004927.1:0-96623 GCA_038442645.1 Agave tequilana
TTCTCCTAAAGAGCAAGATAGGAAAGAAGAGCATATTTACAGAAAGTCCTTGTCAGCCTTGTATGGGTAAAGATGACTACCCTCAAACTTTATTTAACAATAAATACCGTCGATTCAATCCAAATGGATTGACATGTATCCGAATTGGTTAGAGTATAATGTCGAAAAAAGATGCAACATTTTGTTTATGTTGCTATCTTTTCAAAGGTCAACATGAGCAATATGGTGGAGATGCATTTATTGTAGGATTCAGAAACTGGGCTCATGCAACAGCGAAATTGAAAGCTCATGTTGGAGGCCCTAACATTTCTCACATCTAGCAGTGGAGAAGTGTGAGAACTTGCTACGACAAGATCAACACACATTGATAGTGTAATCTTAAAGACTTCACAACTTGCTCGAGTTCAATATCGGACTCGGTTGAATGCCTCGATCGATTCTATTCGGTATCTTTTGCGGCAAGGATTAGCTTTTCGTGGACATGATGAATCTTGCAATTCTAGAAACCGAGGTAATTTTTTAGAACTTTTTGCAGTTCTTGCAAAGAACTGTGAGGAGATAGAAAAAGTTGTTTTGCAAAATGCTCCAGAGAATCAGAAGATGACATCTCCTGATATTCAGAAGGATATTGTGTGTGCGGCTGCAACAGAGACCAAGAATGCTATTGTAAATGACATAAAGAATGAATATTTTGTCATTTTGGTTGATGAATCCCGAGATGTATCAACAAGGAGCAGATGGCAGTTGTATTACGTTATGTGGATAAAAAGGCCATGTGATTGAGCGTTTCTAGAAATCTTACATGTTTATGACACTAGTGCCACAACCTTGAAGCAAGCAATTGATGCTATGTTTGCTACACATGGATTAAGCATCTCAAAATTACGAGGACAAGGCTATGATGGGGCAAGTAACATGAGGGTTCAATTCAATGGACTCAGAGCTCTTATCTTGAATGAAAACAATCTGCCTTTTATGTTCATTGTTTTGCACATCAGCTTCAGTTGGCATTAGTAGCTGTTGCTAAAAATAATTCTAAGATGGATGTGGTGTTCACAGTTGTTGCAAATATTTGCAATATTGTTGGGCTTCTGCCAAACGTCGTGACATTCTCCGAGAAGCACAAGCTAATAAGATTCTGAAAGGATTGAAAGTGGTGAACTCAGTACTGGGAGAGGTTTGAACCAGGAAATGGGCTTAAACGTGCTGGTGATACGCGTTGGAGCTCTCATTATTATGCAATGCTAAACTTGATTGTTTTATACACTCCTGTGATTGTAGCTCTTGAGAGTATAGAGAAAACATCATGCGCTGAAAAGAGAGGAGAAGCTGTGTTGATTCTACAAATGATGCGAACTTTTGAGTTTGCATTTTCTATTCATTTGATGAAAATTGTGTTGGGGATCACCAATGAGTTGTCTTTGGCGCTTCAAAGAAAAGATCAAGATATTGTGAACGCCATGGATCTTGTTAAAATAGCCAAACAACGATTTCAACAAATGAGAGATGATGGATGGGATTCTTTCCTTGAGCTTGTTTCTTCATTCTGTGTCAAACATGATATCGAGGTCCCTAACATGGATGATATGTTTATACCACAGGGAGATCACGCCGCAATGCTCAGAACTTTACCAACATGTATCATTATCGGTGTGACTTATTTTATGCAGTTTATAGATTTGCAGGTTCAAGAGCTAAACAATCGCTTTACTGAGGCGAACACTGAGTTACTTCTTTGTGTAGCATGCTTAATCCTAGTATCTTTTTGCTGCATTTAATAAGGAGAAGTTACTTCGTCTTGCTGAGTTTTATCCTAATGATTTCTCAACAACTGAGATCATGGCTCTTGATGATCAACTTGATACATTCATTCATGATATGCGATCAAAAAGTGAATTTCTGCAACTAAAAGGATTGCAGGTCTTGCACTGAAGATGGTGGAGATGAAAAAAGATGTGGTATATCATTTGTCTATAAACTTGTGAAGTTTGCATTGATTTTACCTGTGGCAACTGCAAATGTTGAGAGAGTATTTTCTGCTATGAATATTGTGAAATCTAAACTGCGCAAACCGCATGGAGATCAGTGGACGAATGATTGTTTGGTAACATATATCGAATCTGATGTATTTGATACTATTAGTAATGATGTAATCATGGAACGGTTTCAAAATATGTCAAAGCGTCGAGGCAGTTTGTAAGGTATTATCGTTAGTTTATTTCACTTTTATTTTAGGTGATTGGATTTTGTTTTCTTTAATATGTAAGGAGTTTGATTTGCAAGTTATACTTTTGGAGTTGGATGTGCAGTTTCATACTGTAACAATCACTTTTATACATAGAATATTGGTTGAGAGATTTCAAGTTTGAGACCCCTCCCTTTCTCCTAGTATTTTAGAAAGAAAATCATTATTATTTAGTATTAATATCCTTACAATTTTGATATTATTGCATGTTATTTTATGCCCCCCCCCTTTGAAATCCTGGCTACGCCACTGCCTGCAATATATTTAAGAGGTTATATGTAATTTTTTAAGAATCTGTAAGATAATAATATATTAGGTTAGGGTTATTACAGTTATTATATTTCTATATTAACTTGTTTCTAAGTGTTCTATGTTACTGACTATCGAATTTTCTATTTCAAATATAGATAAGCATATCAGCTTGAAAAGCTGCACTCTCAGCAAAAACACAATATGAGACGGTAGAATTGAGATATCCTGTGGATCATCTACATACAAGAAGCCAAGAGGGAGGCCTAAGTAGAAGAGAATTAGGGGTAGAGATGAAGACAAAATAGGTAAAATGTGGCTAAAAGGTAACACAAGTATACTAGATGTCATGGATGGGGACTTCACAAGAACACTTGTAATAATCCTATCAATCCCCTGCCAATGAAGCAAGCACTCAACAGTTTGAGAATGTGGATACATCTGCTAACATTGGCCCCATGTCTTCATCAACAAGTCAAGTACCTCAAAGATAATGTCACAAATTATAGTAGATTGCTTACTCATAGCATGTATTTTTTCTAAGTTATCTTATATTTGCAGCAGAGGAAGAGGAAGAATAGAAGCAAGGGGAGGAAGAAGAACAATACCTACTGGAGGGAGAGGAACAACACCCACTAAAGGGAGAGGAAGAAGATGAGGAAGAGGAAGAAGTAACCTGGGATATGTCACATATACAACCCAACTGTACAGACTTCAATCTTCAATGGACTCCAACACATTTTCAAAGATGATAATGGAGGAAGAACAAGTAGCAACCAAGAGCTTTCTCTGAAGCGAGATTGGAGCAATTCCCTGAGCCAAGAGGATGAGTGCCCATCACAAAAAGATATGCCCGAGGAGCAATGCCTGGCATGATGTTTGACTTTAGAACTTATTCGAACTTGTTAGTATGTGCACGTCTATATGTGTGTATATTTGAAACTCTTTGTGTATGTTTGAAGTCTTTGTGTGTATGTGAAACTTGGGAAATGTTTGAACTTTATGTGTGTATGTGAAACTCGGCTCGTGTATGTTTGAAATAATGTGATATGTGAAACTTGGGATGTGTATTGTGAACCATATTTTTTATTTTTGAAATTATATGAGGTGTATGTTCAGGCAACTCTGTGTATGTTCTAGCAGCCCTCTGTGTATGTTCTGACAGCAGCATGCCTTGTGTAATGTTTCGGCAGTAGCTATGGAATATTTGAGCAGCAGCAGTTATCTGTGTATGTTCTGACAGCAGCAGGCCTCCGTGTATGTTCTAGCAGCAGCAGTTAGCTGCAGCCATTCTGGCAGCAGCAAGACGCCAGTTCTGACAGCTGGCGGCAACAGCTATGGCAGCAATTAGTTGCAGCCAAAATTGGCAGCAGTTCTGGCAGCAGCAGGTTACCAGTTCTGGCAGCAGTAGTTGTTGTTAGTTCTTATGTACCACATTAACTACAAAAGCAATAGATGAGAGATATCACTTAAACTGTAAATCATATATTTCATTCCATATTGCATCAGTACAAGTATTGCACATTTCATGCATATATCACATAATCACTTTGTCAATAATTTTATTCAAGAATGCATACATTATGAAAGAAACAATGAAAGTCTTTATAAAAGAGATGTAATTGTTATTTTTCTTCTCTATTTACTCTAATTTCGATCCTAGTTTCAACTCAATCTCTCTAACCTTACTCATCAACTTCTTCAACTCATTGAGCATCCCCTGTAATTCATTATAAATTTCCTTCAATTCACTATATTAGCTTGCATATCCTTCTCTTCTCTTCATCAAGAACCCACTTAAAATAGTTGCATCCACACTCTGCCTTGTTCTTGAATCTTGGGCAAGAGTAGAAAAGTCTTCCTTTGTTCTCATCTCTCAAACATGCCACGACCTTAGCTTCAATACCACACAAGCATTTTGAGGGAGCAACATAGGCACTGCAAGTAGACATGACCAATAGAAGAGAAGCAAAGTTGAAGAACTTAAGCGGGTTAAAAATTTGAAAACTTGAGACTCGAAGTGGAATGGGTTTGTTGAGAGGAGAAAAGTTTATATTGAGAAGGTGGAGAGAGAGGAGAGATGTCACTTTGGATGGGAGAGGGAAAAGAGCCGTTAGAGTGAGAAAGGGTAAAGAGTCGTTGGAGGGGGAGAGGGTAAGAGTCGTTGGAGTTGGGTAATTAAAAGTAAATGAAGAGGAAATGAAGAGAAATGATTTTTTTTATTGAGAGGGGAATGAAGAAGAAAGTGGAGGGTATTTTGGTAACTTCACATACTAATTTAGAGCTTCAAATTTTAAAAG
Source organism: Agave tequilana (assembly GCA_038442645.1). Lineage (NCBI taxonomy): Eukaryota > Viridiplantae > Streptophyta > Magnoliopsida > Asparagales > Asparagaceae > Agave > Agave tequilana. The sequence continues at coordinate 4,795 of JAVJIF010004927.1, forward strand.
GGAATATTCCGCGCATCTTTCTACTTGCAAGCGAAAAACTAACGGAGGTGATTTTTTATCCACATTTATAAGCTTTCAGGAGTCGATTTGAAATGAAAATTTTTAGGGTTAATAGGAAATATAGAAAGATTTTAGGGGTCGATATGACAATAACCCTTTTTTTCCCCTTCTCTTTTAGGGAAGGTAAGGAGACTCACCTTATTTCATTAAAGAGGAAGCAATGAAATGTACAGAAGACGGTCATCCTTCTTTTGAAATATGTCAAAAAGAGAAACGATCAAAGTTGTGCGCAAGTACAACATAATCGGTGATCGCAGTTGATCGAAAATACATTGTGTATTCATACTTCATGAAAGCGTGTTTGGATTCATGAAAGTGGAAGGAAAATGAATAGTGAAAAATTTGATAGTGTAGTGGGAAATTGGGATTTGTGGAAATAAGTTTCCGGTATTTGGTTGTAATGTGGAAGTGCAACGTATATTGTGTTTTTCGGTATTTAATAGTAATGTGAAAGTGGAAGTAGAAAAGTTGACCATGAAGTTGACCATAAAATAATATTAAATTAAATATTATTTTTGAAGTGACATTTTTTAACTGTAATTGGACTGCAAGTGGGATTTACATGACAACAAAATTTAATGCATTAACTACAACTGATTATAAGTGAGATTTACATGAGCACAAAATTAACTGTACCACCCTAGAAGTGGGAAAATGATAGTGTGAAAGAGAGGTGTAAAATAAAAAAGGTAAAAGAAAAAAGGGTTTTCTCATTTCCCATTTTCGGTTCAAACAAACAAGGGAAGTGGGAAATGAGTTTTCCCACTTCCCATTTTCCCACTTCCATGAATCCAAACCCAATGCCGGCCCCAAAATCGACGGTTCTGGTTTCGGGGTTGGAGAAACCAGAATCGGGGCTGGGGCCGGGCGGTTCCGATTGTGGAACTAGATGGTTCCAGTTCTAGTTCTAGTTCTTGCTTGGTTTTTTTTTCTTAAACTCTACTGTACTAAAGAGTATTAATATAAATAACTTAAAACTCTAATGAAATTGCCTAATAGCTCAGTCAGTTAGAGCATCGTGCTAATAACTTGAAGATTATAGGTCTGAAACCTGCAAGAGGCAACCAATTTTTTTTTTAAATTATTTCAGGCACCTAACCTCATGGCCTGGGCCTGGCGAGGCCTGGGCCTGGCCTCACTGACTAGGCTTCCTGGCCTGGCGTCTAGCCCTGGCCTGGCATGTCGGCCTGACCAGGCCAAGCCGAGGAAAAGAAAAACGGTTCAGAACCAGAAACCGTCAGTTTGCGGTTCTGAATATACAAACCGAACCAGCCGCGTGGGCGACCGGTTCCGATTCAGTTTGGAATAGCGGACCGGCGGTGGCGACCGGTTCTAATTCTCAACAACCGGTTCTCAGTTCGGTTTGCGATTCTGACTGAACCATGATTGGATCTACCCTAGAGCGGGTCTCAACGTGATCCCTTTACAAGACAAGCATAATAGGAGGAGCATATAAGACATCCTGACAGCAATCCTTTCAAGGATCGTCGTCCAGACAAATTATAGGCCGTATGAGATGACACCAGGGCCAAAAAGGGGCCCCCGTACGCAGACCGCCTTGGGAGGATGTTGTGTCTGATGAGAAGAATGTAAGCGTCACAAGTCACTAATTGTGATGACAATTGTATCGTTTTCTAAAGCCAACATTATTCCACAAGGTGACCCTCAATGTAAGGTTAATCTGCGTACTTGTGAGTGGAAAAGCCAAAGTTCTTGTTTAGAATACATTTCTTTCATACAAGCATGAAGAGTAGTGGTCAAAATTGACATCTTGTGAGATTGCGACACATGAAAATTTTGCAGATCATGAGATCACAGACTCAGTCTCACTTAATTGATCTCATCCGATCGCCTGACTGTTAGAGCAGTTATACGGATGCGGATCTGGACTTCAATTTTCGCTAGCCAGCACGTCCCCAACAATCACGTGCTACTCAAATCAATTACAGCCGAGACATTACATGCAGTTACAATCATGGGAAGATTCAGAGGCGAAAATCTCCAAACCCAGGACTCAGCTTGCTACCTCTCAGTTATAAAAGTAGATCTCTTCTCCTTAGCAATGGCTCGAACTCTAAGAAATTTGAATCTGTAATATAGTGCTAAGACCTCCTTGTAACACCTCTGATTTAATGTTTCTCCTTTGCTGGTTTTTCACTAAATTCCTAGTGTTCGCGTTATTCTATTTTTTTGCTTACAAATTGAGTGTAGATAAATTCCTCAAGAAATTTATCTCTACATAAAGCAATATGTAATAATAACTTAGGGCTTACGAGTATGAAACAATTCAGACCCCACCTTTTTCTCAAAAAAACAAAGCAATAAAAATAAATAAAATAAATAAAATTCTTTAATTACTCGATAAGTAGGCAATTTGAGAAGAAGGGTGCGCAAACTATGATAATAAATATTCATACAGCCAAGATTACAGTTGTCGCGCTCGTCATCACAGTTGTAAGTTTCCGCTAAATAAGCAGAAACGGGCTCGTCAAATTTGGAGACGTGCAAGATTTCCTAGTGCTTGAAAATTACGGGCCTTGTACTACTATAAGCTCAGTTGTCATGTCCCTCTCTCATGATCTCATCCAAGGTCACTTCTCTGTATAAATCCATGCTATTTGTATGCAGGCACTTTGAACAGCCAAACACAATAACAGAGCTCAAACAATTGAAGAAGAGCTGTGATGGGAGCAGCAGCAGAAAGCAGCAACCAGAGGTTGGGGGGATCCCTGCCTGTGCCCATTGTCCAGGCTATTGCTGACAAGAATGAGGTTCCTGACAGGTACCTTAGGCCAGATATCGACGATGAACCGATCATCAGCGATGTCGATGTTGAGCTCCCTATCATCGACCTCGCCCGGCTGCTGGATCCTCAGCTCTACCGAGAAGAGGCTGCTAGGCTCGAGTATGCTTGTGAGGAGTGGGGCTTCTTTCAGGTCAATTTCCTTCACAATTTCACTGCAGGTGTATATTTTTTTTAAGATAAAATCGTGAGGTAAAAAAATCTCAGCGTTTTATTAATAAGAATTTAGCGAAACATTTACATGGTAGAAAAATACAAATTAGCATAAAAACACTCATACACAATTTGTTACTTCCAAAAAAGAGAAAAGAAAGAACAAAAAACGAAGCTGTCGGAACGCCCTCAGCTCCATCGCGACCTCGCCCCTCCACCATAGATGTGTTGTATGCTGTTAAGATCCGTCCATCCCTTAGCCGGATCACCCACCAGCGCCAGCACCATCACAACATCTGCAGCTCAAATCCGATCATTTCGTGACCGGAGTCATCACCGCCGAAGTCGTGGCATCCCTTTCACTGCAGTTACGGCATCTGCAGCCCAACACCGACCAATCCTTGCCGGCCATGCCGACGGTATCTGCAGCCTCTAGTTCGATCATCCCATGACCGAATTTCCCACCACCAGAGTCATGGCATGTCCCTCCTGCTGCAGCTACGGCATAAAATCCAGCCATCTCCGGCCACGCATTCCAACTAAACTCTCACTAGCCCTTGTTTGAATCTTAGAGTTTTGCGAAAACCCCTACTCCCACCGGCCTTTGCCCAGATTTCCCACAGCGTCAGCCTCATCAACGCCTTCTCGTCGGAGCCCGCCAATCCCCGCTTGGGCGGGTCCGGCCTCCTCTCGGCCAGATCTATAGGTCGTCGATCCAGGCTTCAACGAGACGCCTATAATGAGGATCTCCCCTCGGCCGGATCGGACCTCTCTCCGTTGGACTCGGCTGGATCAGTAGGTCATTGATCTCGTCGAGTTCTCCGACGAGAGTTCCGATTCGCCATTGAGTCCCGCCAGCCCCACGACCCCTCAACCTGAGATCCACATTAGAGAAGATATATGATGCCCTCGAGCGGAAGAGCTCCGATGCCCTGAAGCACAACTCTCCTAAAAAGAGTTAGTAGCAGCATGACCAAGTGACAACCTGATTGGAATTCATTTTCATATTCATTCAGTCATTAGATCAGAATTAGATCTGCAGCCAAAAATTGTTCATCGGAGACTCGCAGCAACAGCAGCAGCCATAGCGGCGGTGAGCTTGGCCCCTGGGCTATTGAGAAAGGTGAAGAAGGTGCTAGAGACTCGCAACTATAGTCCCGAACTGCTGGACTCGTTGGTGTCATCGTCCACGTACTACACCGACAACACCCTGTCGTCCGCGACCGCAAGGTAGCGATCCAACTCCAATCCATCACCAACTTCCATGCCAAGGCCGGATCAGGCCACCCCTTGGCCGGATCTGGCCTTTCCTTGACCGGATCTGAAGGCAGACGGTTGCGATGTCGCCTGCCACCGCGAGGACCCCGGCAGGATCTGAAAGGACCTGAAGGCAGATGGCCAGATCCGGTCACCCTCAAGGAAAAAGAAGAAAAAAGGAAAAAGGAAAGAGAGAAAAAGAAAAGCTGAATCTCTCGCCGCCGACATGCTTATCCTATGTTTCGATCGGGGGTGTTGCGCGCCGATGCAACAACCAATGAGAAACCCAACAAACAGAAAGAGATGCACCTGAGAAGATGCACCTGAGAAGTACCCAAAAGACAAAAATAATTAAATAAGAGAGAAAGCCAAACACAAAGGTTCGTCAATTTGCCTACGTTCTCAGGATAAGTGAGTAAGAGATCTTATTGATTCAATAATCAATCAAGGTTCACTTCATGGGGGCTATACCCTTTAATTTATATACAAAGGGTTCTAGAGTTTTAGGAAACCACAATTGAATAGAATTAGCAGATCTGACTATCCGTCCACCGACCCTTCCTTCAGTCGATCGAACCCTAACAGAAACAAAGCTCGTACCAGTCGGTCGACCGAGTGGTCGACCGACCCTTAACAGAAACTTGGCTAGTGCTAGTTGGTCGACGCTCGGTCGACCGAACTACTATTGTGCACGAACCTGTGCATGTCAGTCTACCGCTTGGTCGATCGGCCTCTCCTCTGGCTGCATATGAACACATTCTCGCTCCTTTTGAACTCCGATCTCTGCACTATCTCTTCGGTGAGTTAAAAAACTCTTCCATCAAGCTTTTATCTCCTCTATCCATACAGTTCTCTACCTCGGTAAAGATTTCTCAAATCTGAGATGAATTCAACACAGTACATGTCGACTCGAAAGGAGTTGTACTTATGTGGCTGCCTACGTACCCTGCCCAGTGGATCAAGTCATCCGTAGTTCATCCAAACAAGCTCCACAGAGCTTAAGCAACTGGAAGGATATGGAGCATCTCTTTGCAATGTGTAGATTTCACTCCTGAAACTACCTTGGTAAGCATATCAACGGGATTCTCCTTTGTGTGAACCTTTAATAACTCATTATCACTTTCATCAAGAATCTCCAGAACAAAGTGGAACCTAACGTCAATGTGCTTCGTCCTTGCATGATACACCTGATTTTTTTACCAAATAGATAGCACTCATGCTATCATAGTTGATCTTCAACAGATCCTGATCAATCTCTAAGTCATCGAGCAACTCTTGAAGTCATATTGTCTCCCTCCGTCATGGTCATGTACTCAGCTACTGTAGTAGATAATGCAATGGTAGACTGTAGAATAAGCGTCAACTCACCGGTGCTTGGGACAATGTAAACACATATCCCGCTGTAGACCGGCGTTTGTCGAGATCTCCTACATAGTCGGAATCAACATATTCGACACACTCCTGCTTGCCCGTAGAATTCTTCTCGAATACTAAACCAACGTCTATGGTTCTCTTGATATATCGTAGAACCCACTTTACTACCTCTTAGTGATCCCTACCGGGATCGTGCATATATCTGCTAATCATCGAGACAGTTTGTGACAAATCAGGCCTTGTACACACCATTGCATACATTAACTACAACTGCGCTAGCATATGGTACGCGAGTCATATACTCACGTTTTCAACAGTAGTAGGAGACATAGTGGCTTTTTACTTGAAATGAGAAGTCAATGGTGTACTTACAGATTTCATATCACCGTTGATGTTGAACCTCTGAAGTACCTTCTGCAAATACCCCTTTTGTGTCAAGCTAACCTTGCCACTCCTTGGGTCTCGCTCAATCTCCATGCCTAGCACCTTTTTCGCTTCACCAGGATCCTTCATCTCAAACTCAGAAGACAAGTCATTCTTCAATTTATTTATTGCGGATCTGCTCTTAGAAGCGATAAGCATACATACAACAGTAGATAGATGTACTCTCCACCGTAGCTTATTTGTAATATAAACATGAATCATAATGGCTACATGTGTATCTTTTTCCTCTTATGAAGCTATCAAAATGCTTGTACCACTGCCTAAGAGACTGCTTTAATCCATATAGCGATTTTTTCAACTTGCATACCATATTCTCTTTTCCTACAGTTTTGAACCTCATCGGCTGAGACATATAGATCTTCTCTTCAAGATCGTTGGAGAAAGGCGGTCTTCACATCGAGCTGGTCAAGTTCCAACTCATACTGTGCTACCAGCGCCAGCAAAATTCGAATCTACGAGTGATTTATAATAGGTGAGAATACCTCGTTGTAGTCAATACCTTCTCGCTGTGCGTAACCTTTAGCTACCAATTTGCCTTCTTTTCCTTAGGCAACTCTGTCAGTTCCCAAGTGTCATTCTTGTATAGAGAACTCATCTCTTCCACCATGGCATCCTTCCACATCTTGGACTCTGAACTAATTTCAACTTCCCTGTATATAGATGGGATCGCATCTTCAACGACTGGGAGAGCATAAGTTACCATCATATCTACAATGAGCCAACTAGGCTTACGTGGATTCCTTCTAGTTCTTTCAACTGCAATGGATTCATGGACATGACCCATAGCTTGTCCTTGATCCTCCTCATCATCAGTATCCTGATCGCCTACATGATCACTGCCCTATGTCACCATGGGTATGATCTCCAATGATACTGATCTTTCTAGAGATGGTGAAGTAGCATCACTCTCCACCTGTTGCGATATCCCTTTGGTCTTCTCAATCTCCACCTGCTGAGAGATTGTCGGCTTCAGCATTGAAGCCTTATCAAACGTGACATCTCTGTTGAGGATACACTTCTTGTCCTTAAGATCTCAAATCTTGTAGCCTTTTACTCCTTTCTTAAATCTTAGCACACCTTTCTTCACACTTGGGTCTAACTTGTCTTCCTTAACATGGTAGTAGGCCGGACACCCAAATACCCTTAGCGAATCATAATCCTGAGTAGCTTTTCCTGACCAAACTTTCAGAGGAGTTTTACCTCCTATCGCAGACGAATGCAACCTGTTAACGAGATAGCAAGCATATGCCAAAGCTTCAGCCCAAAAATTCTTTGATAATTCGGCATTGGACAGCATACATCGGACCTTCTCTAGTAAGATCATGTTCATCCTTTTGACTATCCCATTTTGTTGCGGTGTTTTCCTTACTGTGAAGTGTCTTTCTATGCCCTCATCACAGCATAGCTTTAGGAAAGGATCACTCTTATACTCACCTCCGCTATCTGACCGAAGCACCTTGAAGTTCCTTCCCGTGTTTTTCTCCATATTCTTTTTCACTCCACAAACAATTATAGGACTTTCCCTTTGTACTTCATGGTATATATCCAACATCGCCTAGAATAATCATCTATAAAAGTTACAAAGTAGTGGTTACCTCCATAGATGTCGTCTTGGTAGGTCCCCAAATATTAGTATGAACATAATCCATAATCCCCTTGGTGCAATGAGTCGTTGTGCCAAATTCACCTTGGTCTTCTTTCCGATGATGCAATGTTCACAAAACTCTAATTTACAGGTCTGGCACCTTTCAACAGAACTTGCTTTGCAAGAGTTTATAAAGACGTTTCTCCTATATGTTCGATCCTCATATGCCACAGCCTGGTAGAATCATCATCTGAATCTATATAAGTAGTCACTTGACATGTAATTGTACTACCCTTTAAGTAGTAGAGATTACTTAGACGGACGCCCTTCAAAACCACCATTGAGCGTTTAGTCATCTTGAGATCACTATCTCTTATAAATACCTCAAGACCTAATGTTTTCAAAACACCAACTGAGATAAGATTCCTTTTAAGTTGAGGTACATACCTCACATCCTTCAATTTTTGCACCATCCCATCAAACATTTTAATCTGGACTGTACATATTCCTTCCATGTTACATTGGCGATCATCACCCATGATAACAGAACATCCATCTATTTTCTCAAAGCTAGAAAATCAATCCTTGTTTGGGCATATATGATAGGTAGCTCCACTATCTAATATCTACTCAAGTCTCCTGAGTAACCAACAATAGGAGTAGTAATGAAAAAGAGAATACCGATGAGTCTGAGTTCAATCCACCTTCCTGTGAAGTACTGTCTTGAGTACTGACTACCTGTGCGAGATTTGCCTTGGTCTTCGACTTTTTCTACTTACCTTTGGCCTTTGAACAATCAATCTTCTAGTGCCCTAACTCTTTACAGAAGACGCAGTGGTTCTTCTTCAGATCTCTGAAACCTGGCTTGGACTTTGATCTCCCACGATCACCTTTACCCTTCTGATTGGAACTCCTCTGCCTCTTATCGCCAACGCCTCGCTGATATACCCTCAGAAGAAGACAACTTGTCCTACCTCCTTACTTTATAATTTATAAAAGCAGCTGACACGTCATTGTAGTTAAGTGTTTGTTTACCATTGATCAAAGTTAGGGTGAATGTCTCATACTCTTCGTCAGGAAGAGAATTCAGTAGAATTAACGCCTTATACTCTTCTTCGATCTTCACATCCACATTAACTAAGTCTGTAAGAAGCTTGGTGTAGTTATTCATGTGTTTATCAATGGAGTGTGCTCTCTTCAACTGAAAGCGATAATGCCTCCTCTTCAATTGCAAACGCGACTCGACGACTCGATACTTTTTGTCAGCTATTTCTTCTCCAGGATCTCCCATAACTGCCTTGCAGATATTTCATATAACACATGATACTTATGTTTTGTGTCAAATAATACCTTATCAAACCACACGCCATTCGATTCATCTTTTCCCAATCCTCTTAAGAAGTAACCTCAGGCTTTTTCTCCAACTGTAAGTATCTTCGAGATTTGTTGTCGTCAATACATCCATCACCTCACATCTCCATATCCCAAAGTTGTTCTTGTCATCAAACTTCATCACATCAATCTTTAATGGATGTGGATTCATAATTTTCACCGTTAATGTACTATCTCCAGCTATCTTCTCAATAAATTCTTCAAAACAATGCGGAAAACAAATGGAGTTAGATCAAAAAACTAAATAAAGATAAAATCTTTACCTCAAAGTGAAACTAAGAGAGTTTCAGAAACGATCTACTCCACCAAATTTGATTCCTTGAGTAATCCAAATGTTGTTCTGAGATAGACATACGATCCTACAAACACCCCAATGCTGCTCTGAGATCGACACCGATCTCCACCAAACAGCCACCAGTGCTCTTGGAATCGACACACGATCCCGATGAACCTGAGAATCTCTGATACCACTTGTTGCACGCTGATGTAATAACCAATGAGAAACTCCAACCAACATAGAGGGATACACCAGAGAAGTACCCAAAAGATAAGAACAATTAAATATGAGAGAAAGCAAAACACAATATTTAACGAGGTTCGGTAATTTACCTACGTCTTCGGGACAAGGGAGAGATATATCTTATTGATTCAATTATCAATTAAAGGTTCAATTCATGGGGGCTATACCCTTAATTTATAGCCAGAGAGTCTAGAGTTTTAGGAAATCATAATTGGATTCGACTTCGGATCAGAAACGGAGTTCGAATCCTAATAGAATTAGCAGATCAGATTGTCGGTCGGCCGACCCTTCCTTCGGTTGACCGGTCGGTCGACCGAACTCCAACAGAAACAGAGCTTGTGCCAGTCGGTCGACCGAAATGGTCGACCAACCCTTAACAGAAACTTGGCTCGCACCAGTCGGTAAACCGCTCGATCGACCGAACTGTTGTTGTGCGCAAACCTGTGCATGTCGGTCGACCGGCCTCTATTCTGGCTGCATATGAACAGCGTTCTCGCTCCTTTTGGATTCCGATCTATGTACTATCTCTTTCAGTGAGTTAAAAAACTCTTCAATCAAACTTTATCTCCTCGCTTCCTAAGGGGTGGGCAGGTCGGCGGCGACCTCCTCCTCCCTCGACGATTTGAAATTTTTGGGCAAGATTTCTTTTTCTGTGTTTTTTATGCTATATCCAACGATTAGTTAACAAAGGCAGGTTTGATGCATTAGTCTTCACCGCAGATGTACATAGTTTCATGGTTTACAAATATTGAAATGTGATTCATTATGCAGCTAGTGAACCATGGCGTTCCAACTGAGCTGATCAATCAAATGAAACATGATATTATGGAATTTTTCGAGCTCCCTTTGGAGGAAAGAAGGCATATGCGCAGCAACCTGGCAGCAATGAAGGTTATGGTCAGGTGTTTGTTGCTTCAGAAGATCAAAAGCTCGACTGGGGCGACATGATTCTCATCATCACTCATCCTGCCTCTACCAGGAACATGAGATTCTGGCCTACAACTCCTCCCACGTTCAGGTTTGAACGATTACAGCCCGAATACTTCATAAGCGTACCTGGCACAAATCAGGAGTCGGATTCAAATCTTGTGTTATAAATTCGAACAATACTAAAAACAAAATTGACATTCCCTCGAGTCTTCTTACTTTCAGCAATTACTTGAATGCTAGATTTAGAACAGGCTATACTCATATAATTGCAACAACCAAGGCTAATTTCTATTTTGATAAAGGCACATAGGCTAAGTGCTCATAAAGCGAGAAATCACTTAAATCGTGAATTAAGCATTTCTCTGTCCTTTTGGATAAATTTTCAGGGAAACAGTGGACAAGTACTCATCAGAGGTTAACAAAGTGACCAGGTCTCTATACGGTCTAATGGCCGAGAGCCTCGGAGTCGACCAAGAAATTATGTTTGACCTCTTCAGGGACGAACCTCAGAGGCTGAAGTTCAACTACTACCCGCCGTGCCCAAAAGCTGACAAGGTCATAGGCCTCTCCCCGCACACTGACGCCTGCGGCCTCACAATACTCCTGCAGGTAAATGAGGTTGACGGATTGCAAATCAAGAAGGATGGGAAATGGTTCCCTGTTGCCCCGCTGCCTGGTGCTTTCATCGTAAATGTTGGGGACATAATTGAGGTATATGTGTACTCAATACAATATTTCATTTATAAGAAACTTGAGTGTTTTCTGATGATATATTGAGTTGTTTTCTTTCCTGTAGATTTTGAGCAATGGGAGGTTTAGAAGCATTGAACATAGGGCCATGATAAACCCCCAGAAGGAACGCCTCTCCATCGCTGCGTTCCACAGTCCACGCAGCAATATCACCATCGCCCCACTTCCAGAGATCGTAAAGGGAGACAAGGTGAAGTACAGAAGCAGTGGCTATGTGGAATACATGAAGGCATACTATGCTTCAAGACTAGATGGCAGGTGTCTGTTGGAGAGTATGAAGTTGGAGGACTGAAGGTGTCTTCAGTTCAGTGAGAATATATGATCTTGCTTCCCTAAATTGAGACTGATGGTTTGTTTTCTTTGCTTCAGTGAGAATCTGGGATTTGTTCTCATTTGGTGTTTCCCTCTTCTTTACTGTTGAGATGTTTCTTTGTTATCAATCTATCTATTAATTAATAATGTTTCGTTTTAATCTATATTTCTACTTAAAAGAATTGTAGATTGCAGTGCTAATGTCAAACTAACATGCATGAGAGTTCTTTTGGTTACAAATTTTCATATTTTGCAAGTAGTAACCAGTGGTGGGATGAGTGATGGCACTAGAATTAGGTTTATATATCACTACCTTAAGCACAAACCAACTTGATACAACTTCTGAAGTAATCATAACCAAAGATAAATTACCTAATGCCAATGTGATTCAAGTAGTCTTTGATCCTTCGCAGTGTTATAGGGCTCCTTGCCTCCTTGCATGAGTCCGGCTGACTTAAGTTTCTGGTCCGGGATTGTGCAAATGGAGAGATCGATAGCTGTTCTTCCCAGGCATCTATTGTTTATAGAATATTAGGCTTAATTAACAAGGAGAAAAGGTTTGAACTAATTCTATAGGTAATTTCCTAAGGAATTAATCCACGAACTAAATTTATAGGTGATAAAAAAAGCCAATCACAGAAAATTCAACACAAGCACACAGACTTACGTAAAAAACCCGAAAGGGAAAAACACACACAGAGAGAGAGGAGAGAGAGAGAGAGAGATTCCACTATAAGAAGGGCTATTAAATGGTGTTTCCTGATGTGCTAGGGTTTCTGCGCTCAATCGATCATCTATTTTTCACGTTGAAAGGGATCTACTATTTAGACAAATAGTGTCTATTGGATAAGGTTGTATAGTCCATCTTTGTTTAAACACTTGACCACTAATCTCAGAGGCGGTTAGAGCTGAAAATTCAGATTTGAATTGGCTTGGTGAGAGCCTATCTTTATTTGGTGGTCTGCTTCCAGTTATTGATGTGGTTGATCTGTTCTTGAGCTGTAACTGTCAAGTTCAAATGGAGATTTAGCTTCAAGATAGGAATTTTCACAACTGATTCTATCTCTTTCTTCTAACTACCTGAACCGTTTGAGTTTGAATTTGATGAGGACTCCCGGTCAGAGGTTCTGAAAGCTGCCAAGTGTCGCGTGTCTGTTTGGTGCTGGATGGACACGTAGCGTGATCTCAGGGAGGTCAGAAACTGACCATTACGGATGCCCCTTCTGCTTTTTTCTCTTTGTAGAAGTGGGGAACCTTCCCTCGGGAGGTATGGGTTCTCGGGAACTCTGAGATATGGAGAAGGGAGCAGACAGAGGAGAACTTTGACCTGACTTTGAGTTTATTGTTGTCATTAGAAGAAAGAGAATCAGCAAAACAAAGAGTGATTGTACTTTGGGCCAACATAAAGGTCTTCACTTGGCCTGTTGGAGGCGAAAGCAAACCTTTGACACTGTGGGCACTTTCTCACATGCTCATTGACGTCGGGCCTGTTTGTTTCGTTGCAAAACGTCGCAAGTCGTAAGTCGTAAAATGAGAATGGAAAAAGTGAACTGTAGCAGAGAAATATATGTGTTTCACGGTGTTTGGTTGATAAAGTGAAGTGTAAATGGAAAAATATATTGTGTTTTACGGTGTTTGGTTGATAAAGTGAAAGTGTAAATGGTAAAGTATATTGTGTTTTACGGTGTTTGGTTGGTAATGTAAAAGTGTGAGTGGAAAAGTGACCACAAAATTAACTGTAGCAGTGATTTAAATATTATAAATACTATTAAATTAATCTACTATTGCAAATTAAATTATATTAATAAATTTGAGATAAAAATTTAATAAAATTAATAATCTTAATATTTTATTTATAACAATAATATTAATAAAATATTAGTATAAATATTAAAATATTACTAAAATATTGACTAAATAAATAATATAAAATTTTAAGAAAATCTAAAGAACATTAATAAAATTTTAAGAATACTAATAATATAAATATTAAAATCTTACAAAAATAATAAAATATAGTATAATATTATAATATTAAAAATACTTGAAAATTATTATAATATAAATTTATTATAATATTAAAAAATCTTACAAAATAATAAAATATAGTTATAATATTATAATATTAAAATACTTGAAAATTATTATAATATAAATTTTATTATAATATTATTGTAATATTATAGAAATATAAAATTAACAAAGTAAATATAATTATAATTTAATAATAAATTATCATTATAGTATTATCATACTGAAGTATTATTACAATATTAACATAATAAAATATTAATATAATAATAAAATATTATGATATTATTTAAGTAATTTTTTATATTAAAAATAAATAATTAAATATATAATAATTTTATATTAAAGTATAATATTGTTATATTAATAAAATATTAACTCTAAATAAAATAATAAAAATGGAATAAGTATTAATAAAATAATAAAGTATAAATAAATATTAAATTAAAATTTAAATTAAAATAGTAAATATTAAAATTAAAACAATATTAAAAACAATAAAAAATTTAAGATTAAATATAAAATAATTAAATTAAATTGAACACTATTAAAATATTAATATTTAATAATATTAAATTATATTTGATTATCAAGTAACTGTTTTGAACTATAAGTGTATTACAAGTGAGAGTTACATGACCACAAAATAACTGTAGCAATGCAAGTGGGAAAATATGAGTGTAAAAGTGATATTTACATGACCACAAATTTAACTGTAGCAACTGCAAATGGGAAAAGAAGAGTTGCATTTTGCAACTTGTTTTTCAGCGAAACAAACACGGAAAATGGAAAAGAAGTTTTACGACTTGCGTTTTGCGGCGTTTTGTGGCGAAACAAAACGCCCCGTCGTCGAACATCTTGGGCCAATATATAGTACCCCTAGTTATGACTTTGTGGACGAGGGATCGCTCTCCGGCATGATTTTCACAGTCACCATCGTGAATCTCTTGCATTACCCTTCTGACCTACTCAGGTATGAGGTATCTCAAGCATGAGTCGGAGTGTAATTTGGAGTAAGATTTCTTATATATGAGCTTCACGATGAGCGTGTACCTGGTGGCCACACGCTAGAGTTATGCGCTTTTGCTTTGTCGTTGGGAAGGGTCCCATCCTTCAGATAGGTGATAATGGGGTCCCTCCGCCCTGGTGAGATGTCCAAGCGGAGGATCTCCCTTTCGAGCCATTGGATGTTTGAAGCTGTGATATGCTCGATAGGAATCCCCCTCTAGAACTGATACTCGGTTGCTGATGCTAGGTTGGCCAAGGAGTCGGCGTGATTATTCTCGGACCTCGAAATTCGCTTGAAGTTGCAGTAGGGAAGCTTGGCCTAGCTTTAAGCTGAGGACGAGTTGCAAGGATGCCTCCATCCATTCGTCTTTGGTCGCATATTCCCCATTGACTTGGCAGGACACCAGCACCGAGTCGCTGCGGACCTCGAGCCCAATGATTCTGAGGATCGATGCCATTCTCAGCCCAGCGATGACAAACTCAGCCTCCTTGTTCATAGCAAGGAAGCTGAGTGCGAAGGACTATTCGATGATGGAGCCCTCGGGGGAGGTGAAGATGAAGATGACCCCGACGCCTGCCTCCTTGTTGTGTGAGGCCCCGTCAATGTTAAGAATCCACTCCTCCCGCGAGTCACTTTGGGTCAAAGCTTACGAGGTTAACTCTGCGATGAAGTTTGCTAGGGCTTGCCCCTTGATTGACGGCTAGGCTCATATTTGATGCCGCACGGATTCAGCTCCGCCGCCCATTTCTCTATCCACCCAATGGCTTTTGAATTCTTGATGATGGTCTGTAGAGGATGCTCCATCAGCACGGTAATCGTAAAGAACTGAAAGTAATGTCTATGCTTTCTCGACGTGATGAAGAGAGCGAGAGTCAATTTTTCTATCCTTTGATACCTGATTTGGGCTCCGATCAGTAACCTGCTGACGTAGTATACCGATTTTTGGATGCCTTCATTCTCACGAATCAGAGCCCGCTCACAGCGGACTCTAACATGGTAAGATAGAGGAACAATGTTTTCCCGGTGACTAGCTTGGACAGGAGTGGCAGGGAGGTCAGGTACCTCTTCAGTCCTTGGAATGCGGCCTCGCATTTTCATCCCAACAGAAGTCTGCTCCATTTTTCTTCAAGGCTAGAAAGAATGGTTTACATTTATCCGTAGGTCAGCTGAGGAACTGGTTCAGAGCTGTGAGGCGCCCATTCGGTATCTGTACCTCTTTGATGCACGTCGGCAGCTTCATGTTCATGATCGCAAATATCAGGTCAGGGTTGGCCTCTATACCCCGTTGAGTGACCAGATACCCAAGAATTTCCCGGAGTCGAATTTAAGGGTGCATTTCTCCGGTTTAGCTTCACCTGGTACTTCTGGAGGAGATCGAACCTTCACTCAGGTGGCGAAGATGGTCAGAACGGCAGGCACTCTTCACAAGCATGTCGTCAACGTACACCTCCATGGTATGCCCGATCAGATCTTTGCATACTCGGTTGACCATCTGCTGGAAGGTGGCTCCGACGTTCTTTAATCCAAAGGGCATGACCTTGTAGTAGAAAATTTCCCAACCAGTAGTGAAGGAGGTTTTGTCCTCGTCTGGAGGGTACATTTTGATCGAATTGTAGCGCGAATAAGCATCCATGAAAATAATTAGCTCATGATTTGTCGCGGCCTCTACAAGCTGGTCTATCTTCAAAAGAGAGAAGTTGTCTTTAGGGCAAACTTCATTGAGATTAGTGAAGTCGATGCACACTCTGGACTGGATTGGCAAGCCTGTTCGGGTAGAATGTCTCTCGGATGAAGCTGGAATGGAGCAGTCGATCGACCTCATCGCTGAGAGCTTGGCTCCTCCTCATTCATCTTCCTTGGCTCCTGCTTCACTGGCCTGATCTTGGGATCGATAGCGAGTCGGTGGCAGATGATGGTGGGATCGATGACCGACATGTCGGTGGGAGCTCACGCGAACACGTCCAGGTTGTTGGAGAGGAATTGCTTGAACATGACCTCGTCAGCGAGAAGCCTCGTCCCAACCCGGAGAGCTCGTT
Organism: Agave tequilana; assembly: GCA_038442645.1. Lineage (NCBI taxonomy): Eukaryota > Viridiplantae > Streptophyta > Magnoliopsida > Asparagales > Asparagaceae > Agave > Agave tequilana. Next base: position 21,451 of record JAVJIF010004927.1, read on the forward strand.
CCAGATGCAGGGGGTCCGTATGGAATAGTTCGGCTTCCTCTTTCGACTTGTTGTCTGAACTTCCTGACTCGTCGGCGGAGTCGGAGTCTTGGTTTTCACCGTTCTGTGATTGCTATTAATCACAATCCGCTTTTGCTTCTTTTTCGCAGGGGAATCACTGCCGGTGGCCACGTTGCCAACCTTCGACACCCAGCATAACTTCTTCCTGGCATTGCGCTGATGGTGCAGGACATCGCCTGGTCTCCTCGTATATTCGTGATTCCTGTTGGAGTGGGGTATTGTTGGAGCTGATGGTAATTAGATGGGATAGCCTTCATCATGTGGATCCAAGGCCTTTTGAGGATGACATTGTGTTTGGACTCCATGTCGATCACGTAGAACTTTGTGATGATGTTGTACGGGTCCGCCCGAATGGAGAGCGAGACAGTGCCAGGCGAGTGAGTCTCGTTATCGTCAAACCCATACAGATGAGACCAGGTATGCGGGTTGATCATGGCTCGGGCCATCTCCGGGCTGTCCTCCATCCTATTTAGGGCGTCTCCATATAGGATGTTGACGTTGCTCCCGGCGTCGACGAGGATCTTGGATACCCGGTAATTCCTGACGTGCATGGTGATGACCAGAGTGTCATTGTGCGGGAAAAGGATGACATGGGCGTCTGCGTTGGAGAAGGTGATCCTACTCGGGGTCGAGGGTGGGCCTGTCAGGACAACTCGGTGAGCCATGTTGACGAAAATGGCCCTCTCCTTTGCGGTGGTGCCCTCTATCGAGGAGGTGTCAAAGATGGCATTCACTTTCCAATAGTGGATGAGGGCTTTTTATCATGAAGTCTTGAGGACATCTCTCTGTACCTTGGCCTCTAAGAGCTACCCGGGGTCAAGGGTGAACTCTTTGAGGCATCCCCGATTCACTAACTTCGGAACTGTTTTCGGAGGTACCAGCAGTCGACGATTCAGTAGCCCATCCCATCATGGAAGGCGCATTTAGAACTTTTGGGTTAGACGGGAGCGGCCTCGGCCGCCTTATCCAAGGTTGGTCCTTGATAGTGCTGAAGACGTGGTCAATAGAGATTTTGAATGGTATGAACTCCTCTTCTTCTCCGTTGGCCTTTGCCTGGTTCCGAGGGGGATTTTTGTTGATGGTACCGGAAGCCCGATTCTTGCTCTTCTTGGGTGCAGCAAATTGCGGCTTCGACTTTTCCCCCTCACCGCCCTTCTTAGGGGAGCGGTTAGCTGCACTCCGGCTAGCATCTTCAATCTAGATAAACATCTGAACCCGAAAGAGAATGTCCCTCATCTTGATGACTTCGTGCTTCATCAAGTACTTGTAAAAAGAGTGGATGACCTGTTGCCCACTGATGAACGCTATCTTCGCAACATCTTCATTGCAGATATATACCATACCAATCTGGCTCTAAAAATAACTGACGTAGTGTTTAAGGCTCTCCCCGGGCTTCAACTTGATGGTGAGGAGGTGAAAAATTCTCCAGGGACAGAAGGAAAATATGCATGAAGTTCAAGATAAATGAACGCCCCGGGCTTCATTTTCCTTCTGCATCAAGTTTCATCTCATTTAGGAATGTGGTGCATATTTCCCTTCTTGATGTGTTTTCATGTTAAAAAGCAGAACTTTAGGAGTTGGTGAGTCATATATGACCATATACATGTGACAAGGTCACAAGTTCAAGATAAATGATAACCAATGTGGAGAAGAGGAACTTTCTCCTCTACATCGAGAGGTGGTGAAAGGGATCCACCTTATGCACTCAAAAGAAAGAAATATCTTCCATGGGACCCGGGCTTTAAGAGCTAACGCCAACATCCGAATCCAAGGGCAAATTAGTTCCAAGGGGAGAAAGTTTGATAGGTAAATCCCATTGCTTCACAAACATCACCCCACATGTCTCACTTCTCCACAAATTGCTACTCACCTTCCTCCTCCATTGTTCACACTTCACACTCCAACTTCATCCTCCACTAATTCCTTCTCCATCCTACTACTTGCCCAAAACCATCATGACTATGACTTCAACTACTAGCATAAAAATGAGAGGTTTTCTACGGTATTATTATATGAATTCGGGAGTTAAATGTGTGCAACTAAATTGGGAGGAACGTAATAACAGGATTTGTAATAATTCCTTGAGATTGTGTGACCAAACTTACCATGTTTGCTTGACTTTATTTTCTTAGTGGCTGAATCTCATCACAGGTGCCTCTCGGGAGAGGGCGTCATGCGCACTGGACCATGCTGAGATGGGAGAGGCCTCTGACAGTCTACCAGAGGACATACAGTGTAGGGGTCGCAACATGAACTCCGACAACACATGATCGGTTGTCATCTCGGACACCTGATTTTTGATCGCTCAGGTTTCTATATCTGACTTTTGGTACAAGCCAGACCTGTTTTTGCATTAGGGAGAGTCCGAGGTCTTTTGATATCTGTATTTTGTTTTTCCCTCCAGCACCTGTGAGTGCACTTGAAGCTTCTTATGCTATTGAGATCATATGTACTCTGTTTCAAATTTCTGGGAATGTTTCGTTAAAATCTTACTAATGAAACGCGGAGGACCTTATAGGTTCACTGTTTTCTCTAAAAAAGAAAAAAAAATGTACAACTAAAAAGAGCCACATAAATGTTTGTTTTTAAAACAAAAACCTGATGCATGTCACTTCATCAACAAAAACCTGATAAGATATGCTAATGGGCGTCTGCATTGGAGTAGGTGATCAGCTTACTCAGGGTCGAGGGTAGGCCTGTCAGGACAATCCGGCGAGCCATGTTGACGTAAACGGCCCTCTCCTTTACGGTAGTGCCTTCTACCGGGGAGGTGTCAAAGATGGCATTCACTTTCCGATAGTGGATGGATGAGGGCTTTTGTCGCCTGACCCTCCTATCATGAAGTCTTGGGGACATCTCTTTGTACCCTTGCCTCTAAGAGCTACCCGAGGTCAAGGATGAACTCTTTGAGGCATCCCTGATTCACCAACTTCGGAGCTGTTTTCGAAGGTACCAACAGTTCGGTAGCCCATTCCATCATGGAAGGCACAGTACTCCTCAGCACCTAGACCTTTTAGGTTAGGCGGGAGCGGCCTTATCCAAGGTTAGTCCTTGATAGCTGAAGACGTGGTCAATAGAGATTCTGAATGGTATGAACTCCTCTTCTTCTCCGTTAGCCTTTGCCTGGTTCCGAGGGGGATTTTTTTTTTTTTATGGCGCCGGTAGCCTGATTCTCGCTCTTCTTGGGTGCAGCAAGTTGCGGCTTTGACTTTTCCCCCTCACCGCCCTCTCTGGCCCGCATCTTCAATCTGGATATACTTCTGGACTCGAAAGAGAATGTCCCTCATCTTGGTGACTTCGTGCTTCACCAAGTACTTGTAAAATGAGTGGGTGACCTGCAACCCACTGATGAACGCTATCGTCACAACATCTTCGTTGCAGTTATATACCATACCCATCTGGTTCTAGAAATAACTGACGTAGTGTTTGAGGCTAATGTCTAATGCTACTTAGCTCGAATCAATCAAACAAAATTTCCTGTATCTAGATAGCTGAAACACTTAGGGAATGTTTGACTGCATATTAGACTTTGGAAAACCTTGGAAAATAGGCTTGGAAAAGGTTGGAGTGCACCCCCCATGTCAAGAAAGAAAACAAATTTTTGTAAAATGAGAGACTGACTTTTCGCGACAAACAAGCGTGAAAGTATGCTACAGTTTCCATGTTACTAAAAATATAACAGCAATTTGTAACGACAAATTTTCTCGCTACAATCTAGAAATGATCTTTGCTCCAAGTTGTATTCATGGAGAAAATACACCGGAATCAAATAAACACAGATTGCAATCCTTGATCTTATTCATCTTCATTGATGAGGGTAAATGAGCAGGTAACATGTTTATATATATTAAACACTAGATCATCCTGAAGGCCTCAAGAAAGTTATGAGTGCAAGCTATAAACTGATGGGTGTTTTAGCTGTTCAAGGCCAACCAAGTGAGTTTAAACACCTACATGCACCCCAGGGACAATTTATTCACATGACAGAACCATAAAAGTGATCTGATACAGAAATAAACTTTAAAAAACACTCGAGGAAATCGGCAATTTACTTTGTTTAGCTGCATTAAGGCATTTAACAAAACCGTGACTGTAACTATATCACACTTGAGCCTATAATTCTATGGATACAGTAATTGGCCTAATCTAGATACTTGAAGAATAAACAATATACTATACTTACCTAGGACTTGCAATGGATTGAGAGGGACAGCATGGAATTTGTTGCCCCTAACTCGAAGTGACTCTCACTTTTTCAATGCTGGACTTAACAAAGGAGACCATCTCATTCCAGAAAGAAAAGTTTGATCCCAAGAATCGTACTCCAAAGGAGACCATCTCATTCCAGAAAGAAAAGTTTGATCCAAAGAATCGTACTCGAACTGATTTCTTTGACCCTTCTTCTTTAATGTATTCCAGGTCTCTCGATATGCCATATTCCTCAAATTCTGGTTCTTCAAGGAGAGCCAACGGAATGGAGCCATGGGACTCTAGGTTCTTAATCCACCCACGCAATAAATAGTTCACAACCTGCGGTTTACAGTAAGGGCTTTTCAATTAGTTTGCTTCTAAATTCTTCAACATTTATAAGCAATTTAACATGACGCGAAAATGTGTGTAGTAGCCTGAGTGGAAAGGTAAAAAAACTGGCAAAAAGAAAGACCCAACTTGTACGGTGTTGATGTCTACAATATATTAGGAGACTTAAATCCATTTGGCAAGGAAAACATAGGGGGTTGACAAATAATAGAACTGATTATTATCAAACTAACTGGTTCAGGCACATCATGAATGTATAACACTGATATCTCATCAAAATAAAATAGAACAAAATAAGTTAATAAAAAAAAAAACCAATGTAAAGAAAGCTTCCAAAAGGCATAAAGTCGAAGCCTGACATGCATGAACTACATGCTTTTATGATCTTATACTCTACTAAAAAGGTTTCCTCCAAGATCTTTGTAGAGAATTGAGAATTTTATGTGTCTAATCAATAATTAAATGCATCTTTTGGGATAAAAGAAAATTGACTTTTAAATAATTTGCTAAGATACCATCCTAACTTTTTGTTGTAGTTCTGTCAGGTATAGAAAAGTAACCAGGAGATAATGGTAAATATCAGTCAAAATATTGAAATAATTCACTGATATCTACATTGTAATCCGTCGTCTTTGGTTTCCTGCAATCCCCAACATTGTCTCACATGAGAAATAATGGATATTAGGTGCGAAGGTAAAGTCTGAAGAACCTGACTATTACCACCTTTTACACTCTTCGTTGTACCAAGGGGGAAAAAATTGATGGCCTAGCAGTAGAGATTATAACTTTATAAGATTATAAAATCCTTATGAAACAAAAAGTAGGAACATAACAAGGAACCTGAGACCACAGATGGCTCTTTAAACACTCATTGCCAAAGCAAAGAGGAACTAAAAGTCAAAAATCATCTTCCAGATAAAGGTTACAGGCGGTTGACAATTTGATTAGTATCATTTTCAAAATTTTCAAGTAACAGTAACCACTTAAGTCTACTCTTTTTTAAAAGATCAGACAGTTGGACTGCTAGCTGCAAAGCCTCTACCATGATAATAGCAGATAAAAAGAATGTGCCAGCAAAGTTCCCAAGGGCAAATATTTCACACATGTTTTCATTATAATTAATCCTATGATGATCTCACAATGGTGCAACATCCCTTTTCTAGAAGGAAACAAGCTAGCGGATATTCATTATATCTGATCGGTTGACTTTCAGTGTAGTCTGTGTAGAAAACATAGAGCATCATCGCTGGAGGTATCACAACTTTAGAGCAGGCGTATCAGCTAATCACCGATTTAGATGAGTCTAGAAGATCCTATTTTCACTGAACTAATTTTAGGGATAACTCCAAGACTACCAACACTAACAAGCCAAGCTTTAGCCGGTCCTTCCCTGCTCCGAGTAAACTTGTCTCCAGCTCTTCTAGCGTCAAACCAGCGGGTTCTTCTATTGCAAAACTGGTGACCTCTGAGAAGAGGACAGTTAGTGAACCAGCACAGGTCAACCTGCGGACTCAATACTATAAGTGTCAAGGTGTGGACACCTTGTCAGCAAGTGCCCGAGTCAAACCAAGACTCTCTTAGTGAAAGTTTCCATTGAAGATATAGAAAAAGAAGGTGATATCGAAGTGGTCGTACACCAACAAGACGATGACTCAAATGACTCTGTCAAAGAATATGAATTCAATGGCTGCATTAGAACTGTGGGAGAGACGAACCTAACTCTTAGTTTAAATGAAACCCAGTTAGGTGTAGTTAGGTGTACCTTAGCCCAGCCTGAGCAATCCAACGACTGGAGAAGAACTGCCATCTTTCAGAATGGCACAAAAATTGAGAACAAGAACTGCAAGGTAATAGTAGATAGCGGCAGTTGCATCAACATCGTTGCGTCGAAGTTAATCACCACCTTGGAGATGAAACAGGTGAAGCATGCAAACCACTACAAGGTTATATAGATCGACGCTACGTCCATAGATGTCCAAGAGAGATGTCAAATTCTCGTCCAATTTGCCACGTACACAGATAACATGTGGTGTGATATACTCCCTATGAATGTTGTCATATTATTTTAGGGCGATCATGGTTGCTCAACTTAGATGTGACCATATACGGACGTATTAACCAATGCTTGTTCGTCCATAATGGCAAGAAGGTGAAGTTGATGCCCAATCATCTGAAACCCCCCAAAACAAGAAAACATGGTTAACAAAGGCAAAAAAAAAAAGTAAATGCTTTAATTCCTGAAAAGAAGAGTGATAAGGCAAAGATAAGATGGTAATGAATTTGATTAGCCACGATCAGATTGAAAAGAGTTTGAATGAGAGATTAACTTGTTATACACTCGTGGCTCGAGAGGCTGAGCCAAATATCAAGGTGCAGATTCCCGGACCAATCCTGAAAGAGTTCTCCGAAATTCTCCCAAAAGATTTGTCATGTGAGTTGCCTCCCATGAGAGACATTCAACATGCCATTGACTTAGTCCTAGGAGCAACTTTTTCAAATCTGCTCTATTATAGAATGAACCCTGCCGAGCATATGGAGTTACAACGGCAGGTAAAAGAGTTACTTGAAAAGTGGTTCATTAAAGAAAGTTTGAGCCCGGGTGCAGTTCCCGCACTTTTGGCGCCAAAGAAGGGTGACACGTGGCGTATGTGTGTGGATAGCCGCACAATCAATAAAATTACCATCAAGTATTGTTTTCTCATTTTCCGTCTTGATAATATGCTGGATTTGATAACAGGTGCTACAATCTTCTTCAAGATTGATCTTAAGAGTGGGTACCACCAAATTAGAATCCGACCAGGGGATGAATGAAAGACTGCATTTAAAACTAAAGACCGGTTGTATGAATGATTGGTTATGCCCTTTGAATTGTCCAATGCTTCTAACACCTTCATGAAAGTGATAACTCAATTGTTTCGGCCATTTATCGGTAAATTCGTAGTGGTACACTTTGACGATATACTGATTTATAGCAGAATTCAGGAACAACACGTGGTCCATCTGAGGCAGGTCCTTTGCACACTTCAAACTGAGAAGTTTTACCCAAATCCAAAGAAGTGTGCTTTCTATACAGACAAGGTTGTCTTTCTAGAATTCGTTATTTCTTCCGAGAAAGTTTCTGTGGATCCTAAGAAGGTGAAAGCCATCATCGAGTGGTCACAACCCCGAACAATTAGGAAAGTCCATAGTTTTCACAGTTAGCCACTTTTACCGTCATTTATAAAGAACTTTAGCACCATTATGGCACCAATGGTTGTTTAAAGAGTGAGAAATTTCAGTAAACTCCTGCTGCCACTAGGGTTTTTATCGAGATTAAGGGGATGATGACGAAAGCCCCGGTTATGTGCTTCTCAGATTTTTTGAAGGTGTTTAAAGTAACATGTGACGCATCAGGACTAGCGATAGGTGGTGTATTGAGTCAAGAGAACCATCATGTTGTCTATTTCAGCGAGAAGTTAAATGACGCCCGACAGTGATACTCCACGAATGACAAAAAATTCTATGTGGTTGTGCAGGCGTTGCACTATTAGAGATTATCTATTACCACATGAGTTTGTGATGTATTCAAATCATGAGGTGCAGAAACATCTCAACTCCCAAAAGAGACTAAATGCGCGACACAATAAGTGAGTGAAATTCCTCCAGGACTACACATTTATCCTCAAGCACAAGGCAAGATTTAAAAATAAGGTTGCTAATGCGCTCAGCTGGCATGTTATGATTTAGATAGCTATAAGCGCAGAAGTGATAGGATTCGAGAGATTGAGGGAGAAGTATGAATCGTGTCCTCACTTTGGGGAAATATACGTCGCATTATAGGACAGCTCTGTTCGAGAGATGAACGGATTCTTGTTACAAGACAGATATCTATTCAGGCTCTGTAAGCTGTGTATTCCCCGTACGTCCATCAAGAATTTTCTCTCTTGAAAAGTGCATGCAGGAGATTTAACTGGACACTTCAGCCAGAACAAGACGATTGAAGCTGTTAACTACAGATTCTACTGGCCGAGCTTGAAGAAGAATGTTGCTAAGATCGTTGGCCAATGTTGCACGTGTCAACTGGCCAAACAACAAAAAAATAAATTGTCAGACCCTACACTCCTCTGAAAAACACCTAGAGGGGGGTGAATAGGTGCAAGTGCTAATCTAGTGAACTAAGTGCTCTAAATGCGGAAGCTTAAAACAATTCTTGCAACACACTTAATACAACACACAAGTGTAGCCGAATTCTCCGTGAAGGGCTCTGAACTAACTCCTCTTGATTCCCCTAGATATGGGTTGAGGTGCTATGTGAAGCTCTTGTGGTTAAGTACAAGTAAGGCACACAAAAACAACCAAGCATATACAAGATATAACAATATGAAATATGCAAGGCACAACACAAGTAATGAATGATATGAATGAAGTATGATACTTTGCACAAATGTAAAGAGAGAGAGTTGAGAGACAAGTGGATCAAACGCTAACAACAAGATATGTTTCGAGGTTCGAGCCCCTAACTCTACATCCCCGCCTACACCACTGTGAAGGATTTTCAATCCACTATCTCCCACCGAGGGAACCTTCACCGAGAAGGATTTGTTACAACAATGGAGTACCGAACTCCTCTCTCAAACACCGCCTCACAACCGAGGGGTAGGCCCGTAGCCAAACAACAACCAACACCTCTACCGAAGAGGGTTTACAAACCAAACTCCACCTCTCACTAAAGGGAGCAAACCACAAGCCTCAACCTCTACCAAAGAGGGAGCAAACCAATGACCCGATCAAAGGTTTATAACAAGTGGTATATCTCAACCACAAACCTCTTTTCTTTTTTCACAAATACAAGATCCTAATAGAATAGGATAGATGATAGCTCAAGTGTGGAAAACTAGGTGTTTTTGAAACAAGCAACAAAGAAAAACTACTTAGGAAATCTCTTGTAAATGATAGAAAATGAAAATCAATACAATCTCCCAAAACCTAGTTCTCTTTGATTTTCCAAAAACCCAAAATAACAAAGATGAAATCTTTTTGCTCTTTAAACTCTTTTAAAAACTTCTTTTTAAAACCAGATAGTAGGGAAAAATTAGCTCTAAAAAACTTGGCCAAAATCCCAAAGAAATGGGGTTTTTATAGGCCCATCAGAAAACTAGCCGTTAGGCTGAGCTGGCAACCTGATAGGCTACCGGTCGACCGTCCGGGTCGACCGCCAACGGTCAGAAATGTGACCGTTGGGCAAACACGGTCGACCGGCCCGGTCGACCCAAACAAACAGAGAGCAGAGCTCTCGGACCCGGTCGACCCTGACGATCGACCGAGTTTGTGCCTGCCAGACGTGCACAAGTCTGTGCACGTCGGTCGACCCCACGGGTCGACCGGCCCTTGGTGCGGTCGACCGTCCGGGTCGACCGACCTGGCCTGTCAGCACAAACCTGGGTCAGAATCTGGGTTAAAACATATTTTGAAAAATCTTTTAACACTTCTAAAAATCACTAAAAATAGTTTTATCATTTTGCATTGATATATAAACATGTGGTAAAACGTTTAGCTCAAATATCAATCAATGTGAACTATTTTTGTGTCTTATCATTTTTACCAAAATCAAAACATGTATTTTTATCAAACTTGATTTTTCAATAGGAAATCTGATTTTCCTAAAAACTCATGAATAGACATATCAAAATAAGTTTGTTTAAAAGTTAAGCATGCATGTATAGAATAAAACAACTATACATCTATCAATTAAACTTGTTTTGATCAACTATTCATGAAAACCAAATCCAAAACATAAAACGTGTGTGTTAGTGCACTTGAGCATATCAACTATACTAAGCTTTACAAATGGATCTAAAAACACACTATCTAAACTAGGATACCTAAGTCTTCTTGACGATCTTCCATCTTCAAGATGACTTGCTCCCAAACCTTGATCCACAAAGTGCAAAGGAATGATCTTTAAGCTTTGGCACCGGAATCACCATGAAAAACTTCTAAACTCCTTTGTTGAAGCCAATCACCAACTAATATCTTGATTAATGATCTGTAACTAAAATCACAAGATTATTAGTAAACATAACTACATGAGTTAATCATCATCAAAACTAGGGTGGAAGGCCTTTGGGCCAACAATCTCCCCCTTTTTGATGATGACAAAACTCATGGAGTTATATATGCATGGATTAAAGTTAAGCTTCAAAGAAGCTCCCTCTTAACTCATGCATAAAACAAATAAACATAAATATGCATGAATGACAATGCATAAACAAGATGCTCTAGATATCAAATGAAATATTCAAAACAAAACATGTTCTAGAGATCAATTAACATTAAACTAAATTAAACTTAATATATGCAAAAACATAAATATGCATATATCAAACTCAAAAACTCAAAATCTTTCTCCCCCTTTTTGTCAATCATCAACAAAGGGGTAAACAATCAAAACAATAAAATGAGGGGTAAAAATCTTTCTCCCCCTTTTTGTCAATCAAAACGATAAAAACAATGTTCTCCCCCTTTTTGTCTAAAACAAAAACAAAGTCAATAAGGGGTGACAATCAATTAGGATATCAATTGAAAATATGCCAATGAAGCATCTTGATACCAATTGAAAATAAACAAAGATCAATAAATGTTATATGCTATATACATTCATGAAGAGGAAGACGCTAAGTTAGTTTCCCTACACATATGCATTACATGAAAGAGGGATGTTAAGCCCTAATTCACATAACACACATTATGTAATGCATAAAAGGAGATGTGAAGCTCCCCCTACACACGTGTACCACATAAAGAAGAGATGTTAAGCTCCTCAATATAAGATACACTCAACATGAATCTATATGTGGAAGAGATGTTAAGCTCTCCTTGCATATAGTCAATATAAATCAAAACTTTTGTATTTTTTTTCTTTAAACAAAATTTTTAGATATCAATTTAAAACACAAGACATCTTGATATCAAAAGATAGTATTTTTCTTTTTAAGCCATATAAACAATTGAAATGACTATTTTCTATCATAAAGTAAGGGAGTGAAAAAACAAATACCAATTGAAATATGAAAAACGAATTTTCTCCCCCTTTATGAAATACCAACAAAAACTATGCGTAGGCTTGTAATAAGATACCAATTGAAAACTAAATCAATTGAAATAATAGTTGAAGCTCAAGCTCTAGCATAAACAAAATTTGTGCTCAAGATATAGAAATATAATAGCACAAATAAAACAAGTATATGTGTATGAAATAGAATGAGTACCAATCACCAATAGATGATACCAATTGAAAATATACATACACAATAAACATATGAGTATACAAAAAGATTAAAATGATACTAATTGAAAGAGTTCAATGATACCAATTGACATAACAACAATAGCATGTGTATACCTCATAACACAACGAAGAAAACGAACTAATTAAAATGAAAAATTTTGTTAACTAGTACGAAATCCTTCAAGTAAGGAATAAAACAAAAAGATTTTCATAAAACATGAAATCCACATGATAATCAACACTCTAATTCAATTAGGCATAAATATGACTCATGAAAACAAACATGAGCAAGCAATAAATGTGAGTGTACAAATAAAGTTTGAATATCATAATCATGAAAATTTTTCATTAAGCTCAAATATTCCTTAAACATGAAAACATAAAACAAAAAATCATCTAAACTATTTAATCTTCAAGGCATATGTATGTCTAATACAAACTAAGGTATACATACATATCCAAAACATAAAGAGTCCACAAATTATATATGCATGAAGGCACGTGGCTCAAAAAGGATAAACATGTATATCTAATAGTTTGGACAAGATAGACATATACATGAAGTTAAACTATTAAACACAAAATCAAGAAAAACTAAAACTTCACCAAAATAAATTTCATTTCAAGGTATATGTATGAATTGTCAACACAATAAGTATACATACATATCCCTAAACACAATTGAGTCCATATATAGATTTGCATGAAAGGCAAATGACTCAAGGGGTATACATGTATATCTTAAAGTTTGGCAATACAAACATATACATGAAGTGAAAACTCATAAAACAAATCCAAAAATGGAATACAAGTTTGAAATGTATGAATCATCCAAACTAGACTATACTAGCACATCTAATGGGTTCAAATAAGCAATCAAGCCCAAACATATATAGATTTATTTGTGCCCCACTATATGTACAAGTATAAGTCCTAGTCTTAATGAAAACTAACATCTAAACAAGTAATCTTAACATGAAGCATCAAAAACAAATATAAAAATCATCATGATAAAACTAAAACATGATTACTATGTAAATTCATACGTATTAGATTCATGATGTACATTATAGCTTAAACAAAAGTGAGAACACTAAGTATGGGTTCATATAAGCATGTGTGTCTCAAATACTATACATGTATGTCAAGGATCTAATAATCATGGTATTTACATACTAATCCATAGACAATGAAACATGCTATAAAACATCAAAAAATGCTATAAATTTTAATTATGAAAGCATGTAAATAATAAATGGGAGTAAAGGATTGTTACCAAAATCGAAGAAGCAACTCTCCTTTGTCTCCAAAACAAGGTGGTCCTCCCACCAAACCTTCCCTTGAAAGTGATGCATCCAATTGATTTCCTTTAAGCTTGGAACGCATCCACTCCAAGGTACGGCTACTCTCACGTCATGTGAGAGCCCACACCTACATTAAACAGAGGAGGGGTGGTCTTTGGTACCCACATCTTATTGGGTCCATGGGGGTTAGTCCCTTCTCTAACCCAAACAAATTTCTTTGCTAAATTATCAACATGTATTCTATCATAACAAAATTTAGCAAGGTGGCCCTTACGTCTACAATGTGTACAAGTGTACACATGAGCATACATCGTGTTAGGGTGTCCGTGAGGAGCATGTGTATGCCGTGGAGGGTGTGCATGCATAAAGGATGGAACTTGTTTCTTTCGAAATAAAGTTTCCAAACGTGTATGCCCAACAACACATTGGCTCAAAGTGGAGCCCAAACAATCTACACTCTTCTTAAGCATGGATATATCATTGTTGATCAAAGAAGAAGTGTGGCATGCAATAGGTGAAGTGTGTGATACTACCCTAGCATGGCAAACATGTGCATCAATCTTATTTTGTAAAACAACATTTTTCTTTAAACAAACATCTAGATCATTTGAAATAGAAGTTATTTTATTTTTCAAAGCAACATTTTCTTTTAAACAAAATCAACTTTAGAAGATAAATTTTCATTTTTCTTCAAAATTGCATGGCAATCATTTTTAGATTTTAAAAAATCATTTTCTTTTAGTGCAAGGTCTAATTGAGATCTTAATGAATCCCTTTCATTATAGACCTCAACCTCCTCTTGCAAAATATTGTTAAGTCTAGAATGCAAACTCTTATTTTCTTTTTCAATTCCTAAACTTTTCTTTTTTAACAAATTATATTTTTCAATTAATTTTTCACACACAATTGATAGTTCTTCATTCAAAGCATGGGGATCCACATTGTCATCACATGAAGAACTAGCATCATTAGCATCTAATAGAGATTCCGATTGTACCTCAAGGGAGTCATTCCCTTGGATCATGAAGCATTGTGAGTCGGATTCTCCACTAGACTCCTCCGGTTGAGTTGACAATTGAAGCTTGGAGGTGGTGGTGGTTGTCAACAAATTCCACACTGCAAAGGCGGAATTAATGTTAGAAACACGCATAAGATAATCTTTAGGAAGTGTGTTTCTAATGGCCTCAAGGGCTTGTGCATTTGCCCCTATATGATTGCGATCTCCAAGATAGCATTTCTTGGTGGCCGCAAGAAAGACATGCAAACCTAGGGTCTTTAGGTACATGGACATCCTATACTTCCAAACAACAATGTTGGAAGGGTCAAAGCTAGGTGGGGTCATGAAGTCCATGGTAAACTATATGAGTGTGCAAACAAGCAAATGCAAACAATAGACTAGCAACCAAATGGATCTCACTCCTAGGATGTTAAGCCTAATATCAGGAGCACTGGCTCTGATACCAATTGAAAAACACCTAGAGGGGGGTGAATAGGTGCAAGTGTTAATCTAGTGAACTAAGTGCTCTAAATGCGGAAGCTTAAAACAATTCTTGCAACACACTTAATACAACACACAAGTGTAGCCGAATTCCCCGTGAAGGGCTCTGGACTAACTCCTCTTGATTCCCCTAGATATGGGTTGAGGTGCTATGTGAAGCTCTTGTGGTTAAGTACAAGTGAGGCGCACAAAAACAACCAAGCATATACAAGATATAACAATATGAAATATGCAAGGCACAACACAAGTAATGAATGATATGAATGAAGTATGATGCTTTGCACAAATGTAAAGAGAGAGAGTTGAGAGACAAGTGGATCAAACGCTAACAACAAGATATGTTTCGAGGTTCGAGCCCCTAACTCTACATCCCCGCCTACACCACCGTGTAGGATTTCCAATCCACTATCTCCCACCGAGGGAACCTTCACCGAGAAGGATTTGTTACAACAATGGAGTACCGAACTCCTCTCTCAAACACCGCCTCACAACCGAGGGGTAGGCCCGTAGCCAAACAACAACCAACACCTCTACCGAAGAGGATTTACAAACCAAACTCCACCTCTCACTAGAGGGAGCAAACCACAAGCCTCAACCTCTACCAAAGAGGGAGCAAACCAATCACCCGATCAAAGGTTTATAACAAGTGGTATATCTCAACCACAAACCTCTTTCCTTTTTTCACAAATACAAGATCCTAATAGAATAGGATAGATGATAGCTCAAGTGTGAAAAACTAGGTGTTTTTGGAAACAAGTAACAAAGAAAAACTACTTGGGAAATCTCTTATAAATGATAGAAAATGAAAATCAATACAATCTCCCAAAACCTAGTTCTCTTTGATTTTCCAAAAACCCAAAATAATAAAGATGAAATCTTTTTGCTCTTTAAACTCTTTTAAAAACTTCTTTTTAAAACCAGAGAGTAGGGAAAAATTAGCTCTAAAAAACTTGGCCAAAATCCCAAAGAAATGGGGTTTTTATAGGCCCATCAGAAAACTAGCCGTTAGGCTGAGCTGGCAGCCTGACAGGCTACCGATCGACCGTCCGGGTCGACCGCCAACGGTCAGAAATGTGACCGTTAGGCAAACACGGTCGACCGGCCCGGTCGACCCAAACAAACAGAGAGCAGAGCTCTCGGACCCGGTCGACCCTGACGATCGACCGAGTTTGTGCCTGCCAGACGTGCACAAGTCTGTGCACGTCGGTCGACCCCACGGGTCGACCGGCCCTTGGTGCGGTCGACCTTCCGGGTCGACCGACCTGGCCTGTCAGCACAAACCTGGGTCAGAATCTGGGTTAAAACATATTTTGAAAAATCTTTTAACACTTCTAAAAATTACTAAAAATAGTTTTATCATTTTGCATTGATATATAAACATGTGGTAAAACGTTTAGCTCAAATATCAATCAATGTGAACTATTTTTGTGTCTTATCATTTTTACCAAAAACCAAAACATGTATTTTTATCAAACTTGATTTTTCAATAGGAAATCTGATTTTCCTAAAAACTCATGAATAGACATATCAAAATAAGTTTGTTTAAAAGTTAAGCATGCATTTGTAGAATGAAACAACTATACATCTATCAATTAAACTTGTTTTGATCAACTATTCATGAAAATCAAATCCAAAACATAAAACGTGTGTGTTAGTGCACTTGAGCATATCAACTATACTAAGCTTTACAAATGGATCTAAAAACACACTATCTAAACTAGGATACCTAAGTCTTCTTGACGATCTTCCATCTTCAAGATGACTTGCTCCCAAACCTTGATCCACAAAGTGCAAAGGAATGATCTTTAAGCTTTGGCACCGGAATCACCATGAAAAGTTTCTAAACTCTTTTGTTGAAGCCAATCACCAACTAATATCTTAATTAATGATCTGTAGCTAAAATCACAAGATTATTAGTAAACATAACTACATGAGTTAATCATCATCAAAACTAGGGTGGAAAGCCTTTGGGCCAACATCCTCTCCCTGTACCCAATTACCCCTGGCAGAAGGTGAGCTTAGATTTCATACTAAGATTATCAAAAAAAAAAGTATGACTCTATCCTAATAGTGGTTGACAGATTCTCCAAAATGGTTCACTTCATTCCGTGCTCTAAAACATCTAGGGTAGCTGTCCTTTTCTTTGATAATGTCATCAAATTGCATGGGTTGCCCAAAATCATGGTGTCTGACAGGGATGTTGAGTTTGTTAGTTATTTCTAGCAAACAATGTGACATAAGATGGAAATCAAACTGAAACTCTCGATAGCCTTTCATCCACAAACTGATGGGAAAACCGAGGTAGTCAATCGAACCTTAAAAAATCTCCTTAAGAGTCTCGTTGGGAAAAACTTGAGAATTTGGGATCTGATCTTGCCTATGGCTAAATTTGTATACAATAGTTCTGTCAATAGACTAGAGATCTTATTCCATTTGAAATAGTAACTGGGTTTAAATCTAGACAGCCAATTGATTTGGTTCTCATGGCCCATCATCATTCTAGAGTATCAAATTCAGCATCAGCATTTGCATCTCATATACGTGTATTACATGAGGAGATCAGAGAGAATGAAAAATAATATTGATTATAAAGCTTCTGTTAATTTACATTGTAAATTAAGGACATTTAATGTCGGTGACTATGTGATGGTCCGCATGAGACCCGAGGGGTTTCCTCCAAGAACCGTTAAGAAATTACACACGTGAAACGCATGAGCATTCAAAATTCTCAAGAAGATCAATTCAAACGCTTATGTGTTCGATCTCCCACCAAACTTTGGCATCAGTTGCACTTTTAATGTTGAGGACTTGGTCTCATATAGAGGTACTTTTGATACTCCTTTTGATTCATTCGTGGATAAGTCTTCCCAAGACCCTTTTTCTAAGAGCCCCCACTACCTCCACTTCCTCCAAAATTACCTTATGCGGTAGAAAATATAGATTCTATCTTGAATTATCAGATTGTCTCTACCAGAGACGGAGGAACATGACTCTATCTCATTAGCGGAAAGGGAGACCTGATTCGAAAAATTCTTGGAATAATGAAGACGACTTCCGGTAGCTTGGTCCTGACCTGTTGGAGCATTACCACAGCCAACTGCAATCTCCTACCACACATCCGACAAGTTCGAGTTTTTCTCACCCCGAGGGAAATGATGAGGACATCACACCATTGATCGAGAGTCTATACGAGGAGACGACGTGATGTTTTCATTTGGTTTTAGCTACTTTATTTTAGTTCAATTGCTTAGTTTAGTTGCTTAGTTATATTTTTTTGTGGGTATTTAGTACCACATCAGTTATTTCTCAGAAGTACTCATCTTGTAAAGCCTATAAAAGGGCTATCAGACCTCTACTTTGATTATTATTGAATTATTAAAATTTTCTCAAATATTCCAATTCAATTCTTGAGTTTTCTTATTCTTGAGTTTTGGGTGCGAAGCACATGCAAGGAGTGGAAACGCAAAATTCTATCCTATTTTTTAAATCCCAAATTTTAAACCCTAGTTCCTATTCGATTCGAAGGTGATTGCGATCCAGGCTGTATTACATCATTATATGGCATAAATCACAACCAAATGCTTCACCGTATAATTTGCAATAGATTTATTTGCAAACTATCCACAATTTCCTGGCCATTCAAACTATTACAAATTGTTCATAGTCTCATTATAATTTAGAAACTTGTTCAAGTAATACATATTAACGAATAATGCTATTTCTTGTTGTCAGCTGATGTGCCAGTTATACTTGCTCTACAATGTCCTGCAGTATGGTTAAAAAAGATTACTCTACACATATGCACTGCACACATGCACGCGTGCACACTAAAAGCATTCATGAATCGGTACATATTTAAAAAATCATTTATGAATCTTTACATATTTGGAAAGTTTCATATGCCAGCCTGAATCTCAATTATATGACCCACTAGCAAATGGTTCCTACATGCACTATGAGACCCTGATGAATGGTATTCTCTCTTGTTCTCTATTCAGTAAATAAGAGCTTTTTCTCAAGATTGCTTATTCTTTTCTTTTATTTTATTTTCTTTTCCAAATAGAAGCAGGAAGGCTCACGTCATAAGGGAAAAATGAATACTACAAAAGCGGAGGAGACGCCTAAACCAAAGAATGGAGAGTAAAGTCCCAATCTTAGGGAAGAAAGCTCCCGCAAGAGAAAGAAAGATCTCCCCCCAAATGGGAGACTAATTCCCTGGAAATTCAAATTGATCCTGCTATGCATATGGATCACAACAAGCCACACAAATTATTATTTGTATCTGTGCCATGAACTAGAGTCGTCTCATGTAATAAGCCTCCAATAGTGTGCTTCTCCATTTTTAATTTGAAACCCCCTTACCCAAATGCATAAACTTGACATTTCATTGATCAATTGCAAAGTGCAATAGATTTAAGTCCTCCAACTTTGCAATAAATGTAGCAAACAAGTAATAATTTGGCCCTTGCAGTAAAATGGTGGTCACATGAGAGAAAAATAATCATGCCACAAAACAATAAACTTGAATTATTAGTCAAATGGCTTTTGATCGATAAAAGTACCACTAGTGGCAAAACAATATCAAGTAAAATAAACCACAAGCTTCTTAACTATGATATCTGCTATATTCTTGCACGTACTCAGCTACTGAGCTCCAAGTGGAAACAGGCTTAAGAAAATTTTAGCTAAAATGTTAGGCGAGCAGTAAGACCAAACAGTCTTCATATTGCATTCACCCACCACTAGGAGAATCAAACAGAAATATTTTTCTCTTTTTTCCCCCTTAAGTCAACAAAACTTCCTCCTCCCATGAGTTGAATTAGGAGTAAAACTACAAACTGTGAGTTTAAATTATCTTTTCAAAAATATCTGTTCTGAAACAATAATGATCAGAAAATGGGTCTTTATCAGATGTTTAATTTTTTTATAGAGGTTGGGTAATCTTAAAGAAGGAATAGAATTAGACTTACTCTGAAGCTATAAAAACTATTTGCAAACAACATGATATACAAGACTGCAGTTAGAAATTATACTATCATGAAGGTGAAAATACAAATCCTTGAATACCTCAGGAACTTCATCATGTGGCAATGACCTGCAGGACTAATTTCATAATATGGCGCTTCTGGGAATTGCTGTTTCACTTTCATGCCCCAAACAGGCCTAACCCAGGGTCCTCTTTACCATACATGAGACAGATGGGAATGCTTTCCAGTTGGCACCTATAGCCAATTATCAGAAATATAATCAGATACAGAGTGTATACGATTCTGTAGGTTAGACCCACACAACCTACAAGTTGATTGCCTATGATGAAAAACAATAGACCAGGAACATGATATTTTACAATACCTATTCAAAGCTTCCTGGAAAGTCAGTTGTCCCTTGGGAGCAAACATAATCGAGGCGAAAGATGCAGCTGCTGCCGGGTGTTGTGTTGTCTCAATAATACGAGAGAAAACTTTGTCAACCCTTGTTGAATGGTCAGCATATACTTGTTTCAGTACCTCTTCTATGCTGTTAGGATCACTTATCTTCTGCCATCTAAACCATAGAAAATAACGTCTCAATATATTTATGTTCATCCAGGGAGAGAATTTTAAGCTAAACAATCTTCAGAGCAATATATCGTGAGATAAGAAATCATAATTCATTAGAACAGTTGTCCTAAAAACACAACTTTATGATTAAGTAAAATAGGATATAACAATTGATTAAAAAAACAGAAACCAGATTTACACGGGAGCAGCATAATGCTTAGGTCTTGCAGGAACAAAAGCAAAGAGTACTAAAGATACCCGATCCAAACTAAGCATTACATTTGCTGGTTACTGATCACCCAGGTCAAAATACCAAAAACAGATTTGGATGTAAAATTAAATTTGCTCCAACAGATACCTCCATTTGGTATAAACCATATCCTAAATGGTAAACCATATCCCAAATGGGTTGAGTTAGGCAAGAGTTTGAGCCCTGTCAGTCAGCAAGCAGGGCACGTCTCGATCAAATGGATTGTGTACCACTAACCTGAAGTGACTTCTCTTGAACTCATTTTGTAAAAGTTCTAGAAAGCAATCATGGATGCATTCTACAATCAACCCAATCTTATGACTTGGGGGGATAAGATGGTATGCAAATGTGGAATGTCAGTGAGTAACTTAAACATGCTCAAGTTGTTTTAAATATAAATTTTGATTCATATGTAAGATAAAACCGCAATATATCTCTGCCAAGATATGAAAAAGAGGTGAAACAAAAAACCCCAATACGTACATGATCTCAGTAAGCTTTCTAACACTTGAAGGTAGAGGAAATGTCCCAGCCCACGGGAAAATTGTGGACAATCTAGGTGACCTGATGGGGTTAGGAAGGAATCCCCAAAATGGTGTTGCATTAAGCAGTGTAACTCCTTTCACAAGCTGTGGGTTGCACGCTGCTAAGTATAGAGCAACAAAGCCACCAAGTGAGTTGCCCACAACATAAACTGGTTCACCAATGACCTGTAACAGGATATGTGGAACTCAAAAGTGAGCTTATTGTTGTTTAAGTTTTCACCATATATATAACAATACAAATATGAAAATCCCATGTTATTACATATATCATCAAGTGCTTTAAAAAACATATGTCAGCAAGTGCCTTGTTAGCATCAGTAAAAGAACAAGCAAGAAGATATTTTGACGGAATAAAGAAATGGTGAAAAACAAAATATTATGGAATGACTTAGAATTAATAAGAATGATATCCTCAACCACACTTAGGGGTGTCAAATGGGCCGGGCCGGGCCGGCAACCCGCACGGGCACGGCTCAGGGTAGCCCAGGCACAGCCCAGCCCACGAAGGACCAGGGTAGACCCGGCCCGAGTCTGGGGAAAGCTCGGGCAGGCCCCGGGTCCGCCAAAGGCGGCCCACAGCCGGGTGCTGGCGCGGCCCGCCCGGTGCTGGCCCGGCCCAAAATAAAGCTGAACAACGGCTATAATAGCTGTTCGGTGGGGCGGCGGGGGGCTATTATAGCCGATCGGAGGTATTTGCAAATTTTTTAAGTTAACTGAAATAAGTGAAATATTTTCTGAATGTGAAAATATTGATTCTGTTTCAGATATTATTGCTCCCATGGAAAAAAATTTAATATATATTTTAAAGAATTTTTTTATCTTTTATTTTGCTGCTATTATGGATCCTAGGATTAAATTTAATGGATATAAATTTTTTTCTTAAAATTTTTATGAAAGAGTGAACTATGAGGACAGTTCTGCCCTTATGTGGATAGATATTGATTCTTCTATAAATAAGTTATATGATTTCTTATGAAACTATTTACGAAAATAAACAATCTTCTTCATCTCAAATTTTTTCAGCTTCTAGTGGTAGAGGTTTATTATTTTCTGGTCTTTTATTAGCTTTCAAAAAATCTAAAACTTCTGATTCTTTAGATGAACTTCATTATTATATTCAATGTGTTGTGACTCCTGAGATTGATCAAGACTCAGGATTTAAAAATTTTGATATTTTGGCATGGTAGAAATCACAGGCATCAACTTATCTTGTGCTTTCCATCAGGCACGTGATAAACTAACTCCTCCGGCATCTACAGTAGCTTCATAATCTGCTTTTAGTACAGGTGATCAAGTGCTGACTGATACGAGAAACCGTCTAGCATCGAATGCGATCGAGATGACCATAGGCGGGAAGGATTGGTTGGATGCGAAAAAGAGAAGTCAAAATAAAACAATTGACGATCTCATCGAAGATTCTCCAGAAGACTCCCCAAAAGATGAATGAAGACTTATATTTTTTTATTTATGATTGATAAAATGCATGAAGATTGAATACTTGTACTTTTTTAAGTATTAATGATAAATTTTCAAAAATTTTAATTTATACTTCAATTGTATTTGTATCCATTATCCATTTTATTGGATCATTAATAAAAATATATATTTTCATTTCACACCTTGTAATTTTCTCTGCTAATTTTATCACAATTTGAATAAGTAATTTTTTGGAACTTTTTAAATTTTTTTAGAATTTTTAGAATTTTTTTTAAAAATTTAAGTTTTTTTTTAATTGGCGGGCCGGCCTGTGCCGGTCCGGGTCAGGGGCACCCGGGCCTTGGGCCATGCCCGGGTTCCACAATTGGAACCCAGGCCCGACTCTCGGCCTGCTGTGCCCAGGCCAGGTTTGGCCCGGTACGGCCCACTTGACACCCCTAACCACACTCAAGTAAAATGATGCAGAGTCTCCCATTTAATACCATTTATCACAAGTTCATCAAGTAAATAGTGATATCTTTCACACGCCTTCAGTTGAACTTTTTTGTTTGAAATTCATATTTCTTTGTAAAATAATGTCAAGAACAGGTCATTATGGATGGCGACCTCTGTATAATTTCATGTTAGTCCATATTATCATTAGATTAGCTAAAAATGGTATATCAGAGACACAAAAAAATAATGATGGTGTTGTAGGATAGTGGCTCGTTCATGTCCCACTGTAAAACAAATCCAAATATGGTAAAAAGTTCATCAACAAGTTGAAGCAAATGTAAAGACGGCATAGGATAAATATTATTGACCCACTGACTACTAGATTATGCTTTTTGGGGAAGTACTTACTGACATGATACCGAAGAATGACTACAGACCCTTAGTTCAGATTTTATCGTAAATATGTAATCCACTCTTTCCCATTCTGTTGCAAAGATGCCACTGCTTCTTCCACCAAAGCAAGTTTTTTTTCCTTTTCCTTTTCCTTTTCCTTTTCCTTTCCGCTTTTCTTTTTTCTTTCTTAGTGTGTGTATGCACCACAAGGAGGGGAGTTGTTTGAACGAATGCATCATGTTGGCTCAATACCAACAGTTGATGTTGTCAGTATGGAAGGCTTTTTTTTCCCTCTTGGTTCCACAAATTTCAGGTTTCATTAAGAACATTTTGTTGCCGAAACGAGAAAGACAAATATAAAAGAAGGCCTCCTTCAAGAAAATAATAAAGAAGGGAACTCAGTACTTCCCTGTTACTAAGAAATAAGAATATTCAAGACAGCCAAAATTTTCATTTTAGCATGAAACTTTAAGATATGGCATGACCATGATTCTTCAATCCTCGTAAAACCTCTTTGCGGTGGCAAGAGGTCCGGGATTCAAATCTCGCTTGCATCAGGTAACGACATATATTCCACACACGCCCACCCCGCCCCGCCTCAAAAAAAAAAAAAAAAACAAAGGATTCTTCAATCCGTGCAAACCTTCAGGACAACATGTTTTATCACTTAGTTTCCCCTTAGTTTCCAACTAAGTATAACTATCACTTAGTTTATCACTTTAAGATGTGCCCTGTCTGTACTAAGAATGTTTAACAGAACAGCCAAAAATTTCAAACTAGCATGAAACTAAGATATGCCTGGCGAGGATTCTCCATCTATTCAAGTCTTCTATAAGACATGTTCTATCGCATAGTGTTCCCTTTAGTTTCAAGTAAGTAGTGTTGTTAAAGTCAGGTCATTTAGCATTACTATTGTGTGTATAAAACAGGTGACAATAGTTGACATCAATGCAAATCCTCCATGATTCATATTTAAGTGTACAAGTCTGAACATAGTTAAAAGATTGTATACAAAGAGTATTTGACCATCCTACTTTCTGTTATTCGGACAGATTTTGTGAGAGAAAGGTTGTCTTGGAGGGGCATATGTGTGTTGTGTAATATCCTACAAGGTTGTGTTACATATCTAAGAGCTTGCATATGTATAATCTCAAATATAAAGCATGGATATGATATGACAAAGGACATCTCAGTACATTATTTTCAGGAAAACTAGAATCAGTAAGAACATTATTTGTATGGAGGTATGCGTATAATTAGGCATGAAGCAATTTTTCCTTACAGATAATATTCCAATACTCTGAACCTATTCAGGCAAATAAATGCAAAGATCATAGAAAAAGTAAAGTGCATAGAAGAAGGAAAGTATATCATCAGTAATAATACACTTCTACTAGGCACACAATATGCTTAATGTACTCTACTGAATAGAAAACTCAAAACAGATACTAACAAATTGAAGGCCTTATAAGAACTCCAAACACAACTATAGCAAATTGTACCTGTTTTACAAAATTTTGAACTTGCTCTTGCCACAGATCAACAGAGTAGGCCAACTCCAGTGCCCAGGGCTGAGATTCCTCTCCAAACCCCCACATCATCTCTCTTTCTTCAGAGCTGTTTTTCTGCATATCAGAAGGAGCAGGATCTTCAGAAGGCAATGACATTCCTTGGCCTAAGAAATCCAACGTCCACACTCTATATTCACGACCAAGGTCTTTCAATTGCTTCTCATAATGAAAAGTCCCAACACCAAAACCTGGAAGAAATAGCACAGCTGGTGCACCAACATTTTCCACCCCTGATTTCTCATAATGAACTGATAGTTTTGGCTTCCATTCCCAGAAACAGCTACTAATTGGGGAACCCTGATTGCCATCGGACTCATCAGGCAGGCATGGAATTAAGACCTTTGTGATCTCATCAGTCTTCTGTGGGATGCTTCTCAGCCCCACATCTGCATCAGTCACATGGTAATGACAATTTTCAACTGCAACTTCAGGAGTACCTATGTTTCGAAGCCCTTGGAGCAGACCCAATAATTTGAGCCCTTGTTTTTTATAGAGATTCTCAGCCACATCATTGTCTTCACGTGATATTCGTAAAGCCCGAGGGGGTTTAGTCCCAGAACATAAAGTTCCAGTTTTTCTATGGACAAAGAGCTTAGGATTTCTAACACTTAGGGTATTGTCCACCAGTTTCCAGGTCACTCTGCCAAAAGGAGTTATGGAGGAGTGAAGGGGAAGCAATTCCATTTCATTAAAGACCCTATCCTGCAGTAATTGATGGCAAAGGGTTCAGTGAAAAAAATATATAACAGTTCATGACCAAACATTAAAGAGAACAATGATCCAAATTATATTTTGAAGAAAAAGGAATGGATCTGGAAAGCTCCATGTTATTCCCATTGAAGAATTATTAGTGGAGAATATTTTCTAGGAAATGTAACCTTTGCCGTCCTGAACAGAATCCACTGTATGATACAATCATAATTGTATCATTCACTAGAGTGCTTCATTTGCTATTTGTTTCGGCCATCAGTGAAGATTCCATTGACACAATCTTGCATCATTCGTAGAATGCTTAAATCCATCTTTTCTTTTGAAAAGATGGGCCCAACTTAAACAGCCAAAAAAAACTGAGGAAAAAAAGAAAATATCTAATTAAACTTCACTTTCTTAAAGGAAAAGAAATGGGGCTAGTTAAAACCTATAACATAACGTTGACAATGGTACAGCTCAAAAATAATGTCGACAATGGATTTTTCTTTCCACATGGATAAATCTATGCACAACAAAAGGCAATAGGAAGGAATGGCATTAAGAATTTCAGCTTCAAATGTAGAACTCTCAAAAGATTGAAGCAGCAACAAAAGCTGGAGGTAAGGAGGTGATACTATCAATTAGACCCCCAGGTAGAAGGCGATACAATTCAAGCAACATGTAGGAATCTAGAATCACTAGATTTGATGGAACGCAGAAACAAACTATATACTACCAACAACCAAGATATGGAGTCAAGAGACGTCACGCCGCATTATTTGATGGTGAACAAAATCAAGAATTCGAACATTTACATCATTGGGGAATTAAGTGTATTGGAAAGCCAACCATTCAAATTGCAAAGTAGTTTCGTTGATGGATCCTAGCTCAATGATACAATTCTTACTGACCAAGCTCCATCAATTTTCTTAAACAAAAACATCCCCCCCCCCCCCCCTGATTTGATCCTCTTTCCCCTTATCCCGTCTCTTTCTAGAGTCTGTAAACTACTTTCACTAAAGGAATTTAAGGTACCTCCCAAATGTTCCAAGCATGAACTGTATTTTTCTCCTTATGATTCATATTTTCTACCGTCTTACTTTAAACATAAGGACAAACCACAACTTCAAATCAAACATATAATCATAGTAAAATCAGTAGAAACACAGGAAGACATACTCCAAATCTTCCAATAACCTAATTTTCATCAACACATGACAATGGCTGATGACAGGACACAAGATTTATCTTTGTTCCCCGACAGATACTAGAGGCTTAAAAGGGTCACAGACTATCTCTGGGACAACGGTAAGGTTAAACATCCATTCATTCAGATAAAATGGCTGACACGGGAAACCAAAATAAGGTCACTTAGCCCAAAAAGTGCTAATCAAATCAAATGGGGTAGTAGTTTCACAAGCCTCTGAATACGAGCCTATACAAGTTTTCTAGAACAAGGACAACAGAAGATAGAACTAGGAACTTCTCATGGCAAACTGGCTCGTCTCAATCTACAACATCATGAAGAGTCATTCATCCCATTTCTTATAAACCCTAATGCCTGATTCCAGCAACATGTGCAACCCCAAATCACAGAATGTCCCTTAACCAGAATTATCATTGCAAAAAAGGGTTGTGGCCTCACAGAGCTTGTTTGACCACACATAGCCCTATTTCTATCTGTTATGAGATCCCTGTGAGCAGAATCAATGAGATGACAACAGGCACAGAGGAACAAACATCAAGCGAAATTGTTCTTAGCCGAGAAAATTTTAAAATAAAGCGAATGATATAGGCGAAATTAGGCCAATCACTATTAGAATGACATAGATAAAGCCCTTTAAGTATGTTCTCATTTCCTAAATATTTCCAGTATAAATTGAATTTCATGACCTACATGGTGTCTGTTCAAAGAAGAAAACCCAGTAGCCATGAACTTAGAACCTCTATCTAGTGAAGAATTTCAAATAGTATGCCCCTTTTTCCTTTCCTTTGAACCCCGTAACTCCAAAAAAATTCATTTTTTTTCAGAATTCCAAACTAATTAAAATCAAAAGCATGCCCAATATAAAATAGAGAAGAAAACGAATTAGAAACTGGTACCTGCTCTTTTCCTCTCTCTCTCTCTCTCTCTCTAGAATCTGTAGAAGTGTTCGAGGGTGAGAGAGGGACATAAATACCTCATCATTGGCTGTGAGTGGGACCCACAGAGACAGTGTGGCAGTTTCTGATTTGTCGAAAACAGCTGTTTGCTGCTTGAGACGAGATATCGATTCTTGGAAGTTGTGTTTTGCACGGCACGTGATGCTGCGCAGAGAGACGACAAATTTCGTTTTTGCCGTGTGTTGGTAAGAGAGCATGAATTTTCATGGCGCTAATTTGTCTGGATGCCACAATTTTCTTTGGGGCAGGTGGGGCCCCGGCGATGGACAAGGACCGTCCGTTGAGATGCTGGTCAAGCAATGCTGGCCGTTGGATACAGTGTGGGTTCGATTGAGACAGTCATAGATCGTGAACATTACAGATTTTCCACTTCTTTAATTATTTTTTTCTTTTTTTCTTTTAATTTCTTTTTTGTTTTTTCGACAACTTTTTATAATAAATATATTTAGAAAATAACTGACCGGCTATTTTTATTTATTACAAGAGGAAAGTCGAGCGTCATCACTCACAGTGACGGGTATTTTCTCATAGGTCGTCAATGTTTTCTTTTTTCTGTTATTTGAGATCTTTGGAGGTTGTCAACCCTGAATTCTAATTTTTACTGAAATCTAAAATCTAAGTTAGATATAATCCTAAGTTTTAATTTTAAGAAAATTTTATAACCTAAATGCTAATCTCGAGGTCTAAATTTAGTGATGTTTGCGCACGAGATGAAGTTTGATTCTTGTATCAGGTGATGAAATTATTAACCCCAAAGTGGAAGATCCGTCTCAATGTGGACGGACGCCCACCCTAAATTTTATAAAATACTTAAATAATATGTGAATTTTTGACACTTTTATATCAAATATTTTTCTTTTAAATGAATTTGCTAACAAAATTGACAGTCTTGAATTATAACTCGAGTGATATCTTTTAGAAGAAGTTACTCTTCAGATAGTTCTTATTTTTTATTTTCTTTCTTTCTTTTTTCTTTGTTTTTTTGAGAATAGCGATGCATTACAAACTATAACTTTGTAATGTTGTCGAAAATGTAGCTTTATTATTTTTATGCCCGCGCTTGAAAAAATCATGTGTCTACCGCGCGACTGCTATAGTGGGAAGTGACCATTTCTAAGCCCACTCAAAATCTCTGGCTCGTAAAATGAGCTCTCAAATAACACAAGAGAAAGCCGCTGAGTTCATGCTCAGTGGTAAATGATTGAGCTAGAAAATGAGAGTTCCTAAGTTCAAGGGCTACAACCTTTGTTTAAATAATAGTAAGGGGGGAGAGAGACTTCCCGACGTGTTCAACGAGAAGATTCAAAATAGTCAATTTTCATAAATTAAAAAAAAAATTGGTCAAATTTCAAAAGTCTACAAAATTTATCAATCATCTATGTACTTTTGAAAACATATAGTGTAAATTTTCTCCCTTCTTACTTTCTTCTTAACTTTTTTTAATTTTTGCTAAGTAGTTTTATATTTTAGTTTTTAGTGTCCTAATACAATTGAAACTTATGTTGCTTTCTATATATGGGTAAAAAGAATTTAAAAATAATTAGGATAAGATTATACATTAAAAGTTAGAGCCCCATTTCAGAAATATATAGTCTTCAGGAATTAATTAAGAATTCATGTTTAATATAAAATTTATATTTTGGTAATTAGATTTTGGGGCACTTCGCTCCGCCCCCTATATAAACCGTAATTAGAAAAAATAACTCACTCGCATAATTCTATTCGCTTCAGTCACCTTTTTTTTTAAAGGCAAGGGTCTGTGACCATGTGTTAAGCTTAAGCGGCGAAAGATGAAAATGCCGCAAAGTAATTGCTTTAAAAAAATAAACCGCTTCAAAAATGTATTATTTTTGAGGATTGCTACTATGATCACAGCCCTCACAAAATGATCGCAATGCAGAGGACTGGGACTATGATCGCAGTCTTAAAAAATGTCTTATTTATGATAACTCTGACTATGATCGCAGTCCTCACAAAATCTTAAACTAAACACCGCGTATAACACAAGAGTGTAGCCGAATTCCCCGTGAAGGGCTCTGTACTAACTCCTCTAGATTCCCCTAGATAAGGGTTGAGGTGCCGCGTTGGCTCTCTTGGTTGAATACAAGTGTTAGCAAACAAACCCCAAGTAATATACCAATATGAGCACACAAGTATATCAAGCATATAAATATGAAAGCAATAGAGGCATGCAAGATATAAAACAATAAGGGAGAGAGAGAGTAAGAGCAATCGCAAACACAAGGGATTTGTTTCGAGGTTCGAGCACACTTGCTCTACGTCCCCACCTTCGACACACGAAGGATTTCCACTATAATCGATCCCACCGGATCACTCGGTGCCGCAACACCTACAACGAGTTCCCACTAGAACTCCTTGGACTCTCTCTAGTCCGTACACACCGCAATCCCACAAGCTCGCCGAGGCCGCACCTCAAACACGGAGTTCGCACCCGAACTCGAAACACCGCGGACACACACGTCCGCCTCCTCAAAGTACAAAGATGAACTTTGGTGATCACAACTCTTGATCACCTAAAATCCTCTCACAATAACACTCCTATAGGATGAATATCAATGGATAGCTCAAGTGTTTGTGTGAGAAAACAAGGATGAGAATGGTGGAGGAAAACTCAAGAAATTCTCTCTTAACACTCTTGATAAAACTCCCTTTTTGATTTGGAAATGAAGCTCTAAAACTTGTGGATATAACCACTGAAAAGAGTGGGAAAAACTAGCCCAAAACTATTCTTCAAATCTTAGAGAAAACAGTCCCCAAATGTCCCAATTTATAGAGTTAGAAAAACTAGCCGTTGAGGTCTGACAGAACTGTCGGTCGACCGGTTGGTCGACCGGCCAACGGTCATTTTTCATACCGTTGAGCCATCGGTCGACCGGTCGGTCGACCGAGGCCAGGATACAGAAAGCAAGTCTCTCTGTCCGGTCGACCGCCCGGTCGACCGGGGCCTTTCCAGAGAGCAGAGCTCTCTGGACGGTCGACCGGGTCGGTCGACCGGCCCTCCTGCCAGAACTGGCGTGCACGTCTGTGCACGTCGGTCGACCGCTCGGTCGACCGCCTTCAGGCTTCGGTCGACCGGTCGGTCAACCGGCTGAAGCCAGGACAGAACTGTTATGGGATTAAAAAAACTAGGTCTTTTTGGTTGAAGTAAAATCTCATAAAAACATAGAAAATCTACAAAAATAGTTTTACCAATATACTTTGATAAACAAACATGCTTGCACAAAATCAAGACATGTTACAAATGATTTGGACCATTTTTGTAACTTGGAAAAATTGGCTTAAATGAAAAACAGTATTTTCCAAAACTTATTTTTTTTTCAAAAACTTATCTTTTCCAAAACTTCTCCAAATACAAAAACAAGATAGTTAAACAACTTTGAAGCATAGAGTGTATGGATATGATGCACTACACAAACATAGTGAAATATCTATGTTTTTGACATTAAGATCTAAATATGGTTTTGGTAAAAACATAAAACTAGAATACCAAAAACCAGGATGATATTTTGTCAAAGAGAAAAATCTTTTCTAAAACAAACTAAATCAAGAGTGTGTGTGTGTATATGATGTACTTGAGCAATTCACCAACTATTCTATCCTTTACATTTTATCTAAAAATAAAATCTTCTAAAAACAAAGCTAGAGTCAAGTCTTCATCTTCTTGAAGTCTTCACTTGAAGCCTTCTCATCTTCTTGACTTGGTCCAAACACGATCCAATGGCTCTTGGATCAAACCGTGCTAGCTCCAAAACTTGACTTCAAATCCTTTGTTGAAGCTATGCACCTACTAAGATCTTGATCATAAATCTGTCACTAATTAAACACAAGATCATTAGTATTATAACTACATGAGTTGATCATCATCAAAACTAGAGTGATAGGCCTTTGGGCCAACAATCTCCCCCTTTTTGATGATGACAAAACTCATGAAGTTATATATGCATGGATTAAAGTAAAGCTCCAAAGAAGCTCCCCCTTAACTCATGCATAACAAATAAATAATAAATATGCAATGTATGCTCATAAATATGTATGCAAATCTAGGAGATAAACATGCCAATCAAGCATAAAACAAAATCATAAAAACTTTTTCTCCTATTTGCAAAACAAAACATATATGCATAAACATAAAAACTACTCCCCGCAAGGAAAACAAATACTTCTCCCCCTTAAGTAAGGAAAACATGCATATATCTCAAATACTTATCCCCCTTTTTGTCAATCATCAACAAAGGGTTAAAGTAAAAACAAAATCAACAAATTTTTCTCCCCCTTTTTGTCCGAAATATAGAATTAATGAAGGGGTAAACGCAAATCAATAAATAGAGGATTATATGCGATATGCATTCATGAAGAGGAAGACGCTAAGTTAACTTCCCTACACATATGCATTACACGAAGAAGGGATGACAAGCCCCAATTCACATAACACATATTATGTAATGCATAAGAGGAGATGTGAAGCCCCCCTACACACGTGTACCACATAAAGAAGAGTTGTCAAGCTCTTCAATATACAATACACTCAATATGAATCTATATGTAGAAGAGATGTTAAGCTCTCCTTGCATATAGACAATACAACTCAAAAAATATTTTGATTTTTCTTATAAAACAAAATTTTGAATTTTCCTTTTTTTTTATTAAAACAAATTTTGAGATACCAAATAAACATAAATAATTTTAATTTTGATACCAATTTTAAAACATAATGCATAAGCTTTAAAAAAAATTTGAATTAAGCTTAGCATAAACAAATTATGTGTTTTAAATGTATAAATCAACTCAAGCACAAATAACTCATATATATGTATGAAAAATGAGTATACCAAATGAAATTGATACATACATATATAAGAAAATAAAATATGAGTGTATACAAAGATGGAGTCAAATTGATACCAATTGAAATGATTCAATGATACCAATTGAAACAATAATAGGATCATGCGTATAACTCATAAAACATTGAAGAATAAATAACTAGTTAAATTAATTTTTGAAAAAACTAGTTAAAGATCCTTCAAAAACATGAAATCAAATCGTATGTATTTCATGAATCATACCAATTACACAAGAATTGACACTCAAAAACGATAAGGCTCATAAAAGAGTTCATGAATCAAGGTCATGACAAAACAAATAAAGTGTGAGTGTTCAAAAATCATGTAAATAGTATTTTCATGAAAATAATCAATAAAGCTCAAAACAAACATGAAAATTCATTTTTCATTTTAAGAACAAACTTCAAGGTATATGTATGATTTATCTAAATCTAACAATATGCATACATATCCCAAACATAAAAGAGTCTATTAAAGGTATTTGCATGAAGGCAAGAGACTCACGGGTATACATGTATATTTATTAGATTTGAACAAAAATTACATATACACGAAGTAAAACATGAAAATAGGCAAAACAAGTATAAATGAAAGAATCATCAAAACTAGCCTGTATATGTGCATATAGTGGGTACAAATGAGCATAAAGTGTAAACATATATGAATCAATTTGTTCTCACTATTTGTACATGTATAAATACAAGTTTTGATAAAAACTACATTTAAACTAGTATTTATCACATGAAGCACAAAAACCTAAAACATGAACATGCTAAAGATATCATATATGAAATAGGCATGTAAACAAATTAGGAGTTTAGAAATAGTTACCAAACCAAAGAACTATGTTCCAAAACTCCAAACATGGTGGTTGACCCACCAAACCTCCTTGATAGCGGTGCATCAAATATATGTGTCCATCTAGTCCATGTGCATCCACCATCAAGGCACCATCCCTCTCACGTTTTGTGAGAGCCCTCACCTATATCAAAAACACAAGGTGGGGGTTTTGGTACCCATTTTCTTTTGGGTCCTTGGGGGTTAGCTTTGTAAGGAACCCAAACATTTTTATTTTTAGCAAAATTTAAAACATGCAACTTATCAAAACAAAATTTTGCTAAATGGCCTTTGCGGCCACAATGTGTACACTTGTACACCTTAGAATGCTTATGTGTGTGAGTGTGATCATGACGTGCAACATAAGCATATGCATGATGAGGATGATGTACATGAATATGTGGAGTTTGTTTCTTTGAAAATAAGGACTCCAATCTAGAATGGTTAAATGCACATGAGCTCAAAGTGGAGCTCAAACAATCAATCCCATTTTTCAAAATATTAATCTCACTATTATCAATGGTGGCATGTAAAGCATGGTGAGATTGTGAAACAATTTTCTTTTTCTTTTGAAAAATATTTTCTTGTTCTTTTTCAATCATTTTTCTTTTTAAAGTAGTGTTTTCTTGAAAAGCAATTTCCTTTTGTTTTCCACCAAAACAATTTTATTTTTCAAACTAGTGTTTCCTTCACAAAGAGTATTTAATTTGAAAAGCAAGGAAACATTTTCATTCTTCAAAATTTCATTTTCTTTTTCAATGCATGCAATTTTATTTTTGAAAGAATCATTTTCATTTAACATGCAATCAAATTTCTTTTTCAAATTTTTATTATCTTTTCTTAGCATGTCATATTTTTCAAGTAATTGTTGACAAAATGAAGTAAGCTCATCATATGACATGTCATTTTCATCTACCTCGGATTCGGTAGTTACCTCAAAGGGGTTATCCCCTTGAACCATATAGCATTTGTTGAAGACGTCACTTCCAACATCCGAATCGCTCCCGGCATAATATAGATCCTTTTCGCCAAGGCAGGTGATGATGTTCCAAGTTACAAAAGCCGAATCAATATTAGAAACCCTAGATAAATAATCATCATTTAGGGTTGATTTTATAGCATGAAGGGCTTTTGCATTAGCCTCAAAATTATTGCCATTTAAACAATATGAATTTTTAGTGATGGCAAGATAAACATGAATGTCTAGGGTCTTGAGGTACAAAGACATCTTAACCATACAAATTTGGATGTTAAGAATGTCAAACATGGGAGGTGACATGAAGTCCATGGTGTGTGTACAAAAAATAGTGATTAGCCTAAAATGAGGATCTTTAACTCTAGGTTGTAAGACCCAAATTCAGAGCACTTGGCTCTGATACCAATTGTAAATCACCTAGATGGGGGGTGAATAGGTGATGGCTAATCTAATGGTCACTAAATGCGGAATTAAAAACTATTATGACCTAAACTAAAAATCTTAAACTAAACACCACGTATAATACAAGAGTGCAGCCGAATTCTCCGTGAAGGGCTCTGGACTAACTTCTCTAGATTCCCCTAGATAAGGGTTGAGGTGCCGCGTTGGCTCTCTTGGTTGAATACAATTTTTAGCAAACAAACCCCAAGCAATATACCAATATGAGCACACAAGTATATCAAGCATATAAATATGAAAGCAATAGAGGCATGCAAGATATAAAACAATAAGGGAGAGAGAGAGTAAGAGCAATCGCAAACACAAGGGATTTGTTTCGAGGTTCGAGCACACTTACTCTACGTCCCCGCCTTCGACACACGAAGGATTTCCACTATAATCGATCCCACCGGATCACTCGGTGCCGCAACACCTACAACGAGTTCCCACTAGAACTCCTTGAACTCTCTCTAGTCCGTACACACCGCAATCCCACAAGCTCGCCGAGGCCGCACCTCAAACACGGAGTTCACACCCGAACTCGAAACACCGCGGACACACACGTCCGCCTCCTCAAAGTACAAAGATGAACTTTGGTGATCACAACTCTTGATCACCTAAAATCCTCTCACAATAACACTCCTATAGGATGAATGTCAATGGATAGCTCAAGTGTCTGTGTGAGAAAACAAGGATGAGAATGGTGGAGGAAAACTCAAGAAATTCTCTTTTAACACTCTTGATAAAACTCCCTTTTTGATTTGGGAATGAAGCTCTAAAACTTGTGGATATAACCACTGAAAAGAGTGGGAAAAACTAGCCCAAAACTATTCTTCAAATCTTAGAGAAAACAGCCCCCAAATGCCCCAATTTATAGAGTTAGAAAAACTAGCCGTTGGGGTCTGACAAAACTGTCGGTCGACCGGCCAACGGTCATTTTTCAGACCGTTGAGCCATTGGTCGATTGGTCGGTCGACCGAGGCCAGGATACAGAGAGCAAGTCTCTCTGTCCGGTCGACCGCCCGGTCGACCGGGGCCTTTCCAGAGAGCAGAGCTCTCTGGACGGTCGACCGGGTCGGTCGACCGGCCCTCCTGCCAGAACTGGCGTGCACGTCTGTGCACGTCGGTCGACCGGCTGAAGCCAGGATAGAACTGTTATGGGATTAAAAAAACTAGGTCTTTTTGGTTGAAGTAAAATCTCATAAAAACATAGAAAATCTACAAAAATAGTTTTACCAATATACTTTGATAAACAAACATGCTTACACAAAATCAAGGCATGTTACAAATGATTTGGACTATTTTTGTAACTTGGAAAAATTGGCTTAAATGAAAAACAGTATTTTCTAAAACTTGATTTTTTTTTCAAAAACTTATCTTTTCCAAAACTTCTCTAAATACAAAAACAAGATATTTAAATAACTTTGAAGCATAGAGTGTATGGATATGATCCACTACACAAACATAGTGAAATATCTATGTTTTTGACATTAAGATCTAAATATGGTTTTGATAAAAACATAAAATTAGAATACCAAAAACCAAAATGATATTTTGTTAAAGAGAAAAATCTTTTCTAAAACAAACTAAATCAAGAGTGTGTGTGTGTAAGATGTACTTGAGCAATTCACCAACTATTCTATCATTTACATTTTATCTAAAAATAAAATCTTCTAAAAATAAACCTAGAGTCAAATCTTCATCTTCTTGAAGTCTTCACTTGAAGCCTTCTCATCTTCTTGACTTGGTCCAAACACGATCCAATGGCTCTTGGATCAAACCGTGCTAGCTCCAAAACTTGACTTCAAATCCTTTGTTGAAGCTATGCACCTATTAAGATCTTGATCATAAATCTGTCACTAATTAAATACAAGATCATTAATACTATAACTACATGGGTTGATCATCATCAAAACTAGAGTGATAGGCCTTTGGGCCAACAATTCTCATATCAACATCATCATTAGCAGCTGACCACTGTCCACTAGCATTGAATGATTCCTAATGATTTCCAGATCTAATAAAAAAAAAAATTCATCGCGAGTACGAACAAACGAGATATGCAGAAGTAAACATAAAAAAAAAAAAAAAAATCCAGGGCCTCCGTCCTCTATCCTGAGAGGGGGCTCCCCGCTCCTTTCTAACCCCCACGATGACCTAACCGCGTTCGACCCACGAATAACTCTGCGTAAGGGTCAAGGTTGAAGATAGAGCAACACTAAGAGTAACAGGGGAAGGATAAAAAGGAAATAAAAATATATAAAAAAATTAGCGGTTGGGAGGAATTAGTTTATACTGGCGAGGATGAGATTGTAGCGAGCAAAATTATGAAGCTAAGTTTTTTTCTTCTTCTAATTACGAAGCAAAGTAGGCGGCTGCAACAAAATTTTCCTATTAGGTCTGAAATTACATTGATTAAAAAAATATTATATTCTTTTCAAAGGAAAATCCATGCTCTATGCCGGAAACAATCCGAGAGTCCAAATCCGAAACTGTGATTCGTATTCGGATCGGGCCATCTTGCTGGATACCAACTGACCCGACCCAACCCAGCTGACACCGACCCGACCCGAACTTGACCAACTTCAACTTCAGTACCGCCACGCCAGCGCGCCACCAAAGCCCTAGAATAGAATCGCCAAAAGAGCTCAGCCGGCACTTTTGCTCAGAAGAGAAGACAGCGAGCGGCCATTTCTCTCTCCTGGCCCCCCATCTCTCTAATATCTTCTCAGTTTTCTCTCTGTCAAAGATCATTTGAGCTCAATCCGTCGCCAATGGGCGACGTAATCGCAAAAGCAGATAAAGAGGTAGAGATCGTTTCTTTAAATTCGAATTTTAGAAAACTTTCTTCTAAAATATATGAATATAAGAACCTTTTCCCTTTCTCTCTGCTTTATTTCTATAATTTAACTATGTATTTTTGCCAAGAAATCGTTATACTCCGTGTCGTCGTCGTGGACATTAGAACTGAAGAAGTCTCTGTAAATATCAATTTGTGATTCAACAAGAATTCATGCGCATTTCATCTCTCTTGAATTAGTTAAGTCACTCACTGCATTTAAAATTCATCGGTAAAATTTTAACTTTTGAGATTGTTTCATTTTAAAGACCATTACTTAATTCGGCATTTGGCTGTTAGGGTGTTATTGAATTTCTAGAATCCCCATTCAATTGATATATTATATAGTTCTAATTACTCTGCAATTTTTTTTCCTACTGAGAGCACTCTACATTTATCGCTACTTTACACTGTTAGTTTGTTGCCACAGGGTAGAGCTTAAGGGAAGAACTAAATTCTACAGAGTGGAGTTTTTGTTCATAGTCCACAGTTGGAGCTAAGTAGTCTCGGGAAGCTTGGAGACAGATTCTAAACTCCTAAGGATGAGAAGATAAAAAAGTGATTATGTGAAAAAATCGCTGTTTAGGAAGATGAAATAATTATCTTCTCATCCATGTAACTTTGAAGGAAGTTCATACACAATTTGGAAATGAAAATCAGGAAAAGGGATTGGCATTTTATTCTTATGTTCTTATCCTCTTGATTTCATTATGCGTCGGAGTTGGGGAAAAATAATACAAATGTGAATGATGCCAACCTTAGGAGAGGTATTAAAGGATCTGGGCGCCATGGTTTTGCCACAGGTGGTGCTGCCAAAACTAATGCTTCTTGGGACATAAGCTCTATTGTGAGCATTTGATGTTGCATCTGTGTGATAGTATATTTGCAGCATTCTATAGAAACCCCTCCCTCCTCTCCATTGAAGGGCTATTCTTGCTTTTATCCCATAGTCACTTTGAATTCTTCTGAGTATCTGTAGTTAGGCTCTGAGCGATTGAATATGCTACCTTTATATCATCAACAAATTGGAGAAAAACTGTTTGGATGAGACATTAATGATTCTGGTGGTGGATTCTGTTGAGGTAGAGTATATTTCCTATTAGGGATTAGAGTATACCATAGATGTTTTAATTTATTGGTCTACTTCTATACGTCTCCAATAATATTTTGCCACACTTTTGTCTGATTTTCCAATTTCATAAAATGACATGTGTGTCATGTAGTAGTTTTGATTCAACAAGTGGTGTATTTGACTAGGCACATGAAGTATACCCCGTCATTTCTTTGGACTGCTTGTCTTGAGAGCTCAATTGTTGGCCATGATTCAGGATTATATTCCTCGTCCTTGTTTGATGAATAAAACAATTTAAATAATTGACTTTA
Source organism: Agave tequilana (assembly GCA_038442645.1). Taxonomy (NCBI): domain Eukaryota; kingdom Viridiplantae; phylum Streptophyta; class Magnoliopsida; order Asparagales; family Asparagaceae; genus Agave; species Agave tequilana. The sequence continues at coordinate 60,481 of JAVJIF010004927.1, forward strand.
TTCCAACTGGCTGTTTTACAGCTTTTGAATAATACCTTGTGATATTTTTTCCATGTCCTTGAACAATGGATTTTGCTAATCACTAGGCTTATTTCTTTTGGATAGGCAATCATTTATTATGTTCATATTTTTTCTAAAGCAACTGTGCTTGCTGCTGCTAGGTTCTTGTGGATATTGTAAAATTCGCCCAAAAAAATGGATTGAAAGGTGCTAAAGGAGGATGGAAAGAGTTTTTGGATTGTCATGACAGAAAGTTTGGTGCTGGTCTAAGTGATCCAGCAAAAAGGTCTTCGGATATCTTGGCTGCTTTCCTGGGAACATTCACCCAAGAAAAAGATTTTAAGGTATTTAATCCACAATTCAATGCGTTGCTAATCCTTTTCTCTTACTACTTGTCTACTCAGCTATTCTCGTAGTTCTCTCTTCTTTGTTCCAGTTATTTGGCAAAATGATAAGACATCGTAGTGATCATGCAGCTATGGAGCAGTTTATCAAGAAGTTTCCAGACAAGGAAACCCCTCAACAGGTAGATATTGGAGTAATCGACTATTTTATATTAAACCTGCTTTTGCTCCTTTTTTTGTTGCTCTGAAGGTGTTTGAATTATCGTGTCTTGGTTGAAGGGATTTTTGCTTTGTTTCTCAGATGGTATTGCTTGTGTAAAAGACAGTCAAACTATAGGAGCATGTTGGGTAACTGGAGTTAGAAAGAGCTAGCCTGGAACTCCTGCTAACCCCTACCAAACACTAAAAAAATGGGGCAAAAGTTATCCTATGATCATTTGAGAGTGAAGGGCAAAGTTGGAATCTTTAGAAGATATTTATGCATTTAAATCTCTACTTTTTGGGAGAACTTAGAGTTAGCAGTTTCTCTTATGGGGAGATTGTAACTCGTGATAACTCTTGGATGTAGACTGACGTGACACTCTAACTCTTGCTACTCTTCTTCCTAGAATTTGAAAACAAACTATACTCTTACTCATACACTCTAATTGTCAAACAGGCCCCAGGTGTTGCATGACATTATGAGAATTTTGCCTTATAACAATTATGCTCTATCATGCAGTCTTCAGTTTCCCTTGTGCTCACTTTCTTGATATAAAGCATTAGCTAGCTTACATGATTGGTTTGTCTCCACTCAGGCTCATATTTGTGACTTGTGATTCGTGCTAAACCAACATAATGTGACTGCTGACCCCCCCACCCCCACACACAAAAAAAAAAAAAAAAAAAAAAAAAAAAAAAAAAAAACCCACCCACCCACACAAAAACTCTTTCAAGCCAAAGGTAAACATGTTGATTTATCAATAACTTTGCAAATCCTAGAATTTACCTTACACAACTGCATCCTAATCTTTGTTCTGTAGCTTTTTTTTAAGATCAACAGGGATAATAAATGAGGAAGGTGAATCCACATCAAGGAAGAAGGTAGAGGTAAGATCTTTTCATGAGAAGATTTTCTCCACCTGAAATATTATGTGTAAAAACAGGAGTTGTTAAGCGACGTAATATGATCCCATTTTTGGCACAAAAGAGTTCAGATTGCCCCTCCAGTTTAACTATCATCATACCATACATCTTTCAGGTAGTATAGCATTTATTACTTTGTTAGGGGATTACTAATATAGTAACGAAATAAAATTAGAAGAAACCTTTTCTGATCTTTTTATATATCTGTTTCATTTTCCTTTCTTTTCTGTGAGAACTGCCTGAGATTAGAGGGGTTCACAGCTGCAAACAAGGGAACAGAAACAAAAATGAAGGGATGCATGATAACTTTATGTATACAGACCCTAACAGCTGACAGGAACAAAAATATCCAACTAATTTTCCCTGTCAAAGCTAGTAATGAATCTGTCAATTATTATTTTATGTTTGAATATTATGTCAATATTATTTTATGTTTGTGTTGCATCTTTATAACAGCTTTTGTTTGAGCTTTATTGAATGGTACACTTTGTTGCTGGGCTTTGTTTCATTGACACTGCTACTGCTATATGAATTTTCCAGAGGGGCTGAATTATGCTCTTTATAATTGATTTTCTTGTTTCTCCCTCTTTCTAGTTTTATTGGTATAAACATTTGCTAACATGAAATGATGTAAATCTTTTAACAATTACTTGCTCATGAAATAATGTAAAATTTTAACAATGGAATATGCAGAGGCTGGTTAATTTGACTGCTGAGCACTCCCAATATGCTCAATGTTACTCCTTCCCATCTCATGATGAGGTACTGTTTGTCACAGCATCATGTATTCAAGATTTTCTTTGATAAATAGCCTTGATGAACTTGAAATTGTGAATTGATTTTCTATTTCATCACGCAATCATAGTTCACTTTTTATTTTAATATTTTATTTGTTCATAAATTCTTTTCTGCCTAGCTGACACTTAGAGAGATAGAAAATACTCTGAGAAGTCCATTCAGGGATCTAGTGCATTTATCAAAGATGCCTGCATCCTCGGATTAATGGCTAAATGTAGCTCTTTGTTTTTCAGAGATACTGTTTAGTGTTAAAGCTTGTTTAAGAAAGTTTAGTTTATTCATGATGGTAGAACAGATTTATTTATAACCTCTGATTTTTTTAATATGATATTGTTTGTTATGGTTGATAGCATGTTATGGTTAATTGCACCCACATTATAGTTTGAGCGGAATATCTCTTCCTAAAATTATGGAGTAATAATTTGATTTGTTAGTAATCATGAATTAGCTATATTCTTGGTTGTAATAGATTGTAGGTATTATCATGATCCATAAAGAATTTCAGTTAAAATTAAAATAAATGACTTTTTTAATATAAATTATATTATTATTTTTATTAGAAAAGTCAAGATGGAATCAAATTTGGAAGTCTTTTAAAAAAGTTTGCTTAAAAGATTATGCTATGAAAACTATAATTTATCATACCAAAGTTTTATTTCTTCAAAAAACTCACTTTGATTTCCAATTTGAATTAAGGAAAATTCGATGATTTCTCTGAGTTTTTGTAGTTGGACAACTTAATAGACCATATTTCCCTGAAATTCATTGCATGGATAATTTGATTCAGTGAATATAGTTGTTTTCTCCATCTTCATTTAGTTTCTGTACATCTCAATTTATCATCAATAGTACAAGCAACCTTCTATTTGAGTGTTAAATGTTATGTTGTGTAAAGGTCAAAACATGATTTTATTTGACGATTTGAATTGGCAGGACTGGGTGATTGTGCCATTAGGTAAAATTTCAAAGGCAATGAACTCAAAAACATTAATTTCTGTTGATTGCGAGATGGTGCTTTGCGAAGATGGTACGGATGCACTGGTCAGAGTATGTTGCGTGGATGAGAACTTGGAGGTATAGACTCCATTGTATTGAAGAACTGTTTTCTGTAATGATATGACCTTCGGATATAACTGAGTCTACTCTGGCTCAACATCGTGTTAGATAAGTTTCATAGAGGGCATTTATATTTCCTTCTTTCTTGTCACATTCTCTGTTATGTTCAGGTTAAACTTGATGAAGTTGTAAACCCCAATAAAGCTGTCACTGACTATAGAACAGATATTACTGGTATCACTGCTAAGGATTTGGAGGGGGTTACTTGTTCATTGGAGAATGTGCAGGTAGTGTTAGTTTCTCTATGGTACTAATTACATTTTAGTCTATTATCCAATCCAGATCTGGGTCTTTTTTGCAGAAATCACTGAAGAAGTTGTTATCACATGGTACAATTTTAGTTGGCCACAGTTTACACAATGATTTAAAAGGTATGCTGGAGAATTATTTGGTTGTCATTTTTTTGTTATTATTAACTAGTTGATGACTTCTCTAGCAGCTTTCTTTCTGAACAGTGAGTGTGTCTTTTCTGATTGTAACGGTGGATTATTCTCATGTTCTATTTTACTTTTTATGTAAATGCAGCATTAAAGATTGATCATCTACGAGTCATTGATACATCATTCATCTTCAAATTTAAGGACTTGCCTATTTGTTATTCACCTTCCTTGAACAATTTGTGCAAGGCAAGTGTTAATTATTTCTCTTTTCCTGTATCTTGGATGTTCTGATCTACTGTGAATTTTGACTTGAAATGCAAATAAACTCCAGATATTCTGGTTCATGTCTTGAAAACTATTAGGCAATACCGAATATAACCTTTTATGACTAATGAATAGAAATTGACCCCAAAAAATTTAGAGTATCAACGCCTTTTCTTCTTTTTTCTGTGTCCATTTAGTGAGATTGTACCAAAGGCTCTAAATTGTCACACCTAGTAATGACTAATGAATTTGTTGAATTTTTATTGAGCAGTGGGTTTGATAATGATTTTGGTAGGATTCAACAATTTATATCATTTTCATTGATTCTGTGGTCAGTAAAACTAATACACACAAACCCTTTTTCCTGTTGTTCCACCTTAATAATCAGGGAGAAGTTCTTCTGCAATGGCGGTGGCACAGTTTTTTTTTTTTTTTGGGTTGGGGGGTGGTGGTGTTGCCTTCTACATTATATACGGATTATTTATTTAACTTTTTTTAGGATCCCTCAACCATAAATCAATTAAGTCATCCTAAAATGAACAAATCTTCAATTATGTTACAAGTGAAATTAATTGTTTCTAGGTTGATAGTTCCCAAATCTTATGATCACCAATCCATAAATGATTAACATCTCAGAAAATGAAGATATTGGTGAGTGGTGGTATGCATCAACTATTGGATTTCTGACCTTTTTAGTGTTGGCTTCTTCAACCTTAAGACATTTCTGTAAGTTGTTATGATGTGTCCATTTCCTCATCTCACTTGTGTGCGGAGAGATGCACATGCAAACAAACGATATATATGACGTCAACCTTGGTGCCACAATTAAAAACATGTACTTATAGTTTTAAGGAATTCTATCTTGGAAGCACAAAAATACGTGTTTTATGGAACACTCAGTGGTCCAGGATATTGTTGCCTTGGTGTTTGATACTTCGATACAACCACAAAAAGTGCTTGAGAATCGAGATGTATTAATTGATAATATTATCCAGTTGAATCAAAATGACCAAATGATGTAGACATCCAATGACACATGCGGCGCCACAATTTATTTTACTTGTCTGGAGTCTGTACTCTTATTTCTTTTAGCATGTGGAGTCTTATTGTTTTTTCCTTTTTCTTTTGTTCTCTTTTTAGTCCCATATTGATTACGAGAGGAGAGAGTCTTGTAGGCCTATAAAGTCAAGAGTCAATAAGAGTTGTAGTAATGAAGATTGATTAATGAAAAATATTGCTTATAACTAATTATCACATCACAGGGTTTCCTGTTGTACATCAATTTGATATCAGAGCATGATTTATGTAGGAAACTTACATTAGATTTAGGGAAAATTTGAATTTTGTTTTAGGCATTTATTAGGAAAATTTGTTTTTATTTTGTGTCGCATAAAAATATAAAAAATGGCATATAGGAAGTCCCACATCTTCACTATAGATGACCCAACGTTTGATGATCGTTTAGACTATTCTAATCGTTTAAGTGATCTCCAAGTTTTTCTTAATTGGCTATACAGCATGAACCAGTACTTCACCTGGTACTCACTCTCTGAAATGAAAAAGTCATGTTCACTATCACGAAACTGATTGGATAAGTAAGCCAATACTGAGCAGATGAGGAAAGAAACATGAGAGTCCGATTTCAGACACCGATTGAAACTTGAAACTGTATGAAGGACGTACTCATCACTAAGTACACGCCATCATATTTCTACCAATCGAGATTTTCCCCACCTGTTCAGCCACACAAGTTTAGTACCGTTAAACTCCCGCCTAGACATGATGTTAAGGACCAATGAAACAAAAGCATAAAAAGAAGCCTCCTTCTGTTAATTTCGATAATTGTCAAGGTTATGGACATAGAGCTGACAATTGCGTCAGTCTCTTTAGGGTTGTCATTATAGGCGGAGTTCTCACTGTAGCCTTTAAGTTGGATAGTACTATTCTTCTGGTAATTACTCCCATGGTAAAGGAGTTTAGTGATATAGCCCCGAAGACTATGGCTCTGACGAATATATCACGAGAGATCACATTGAGGAGTCCACTACTCCGATTTCCCTCGAGGTCACCCCAGTGACTACAGAGTTTACTGATGTCTCTCCTAAAGACAATACTCCCGTTCTCCCCGAAGTCATCCATGTGATCATAAAATCTATTGTTCTTTCTGAAGACCTCTCGGACAAGCTACCACCGACGTGTGATATTCAACACGTCATGAGTTAATCTCAGGAGCTAATCTTCTCGACTTGCCACACCCTAGGTTGGGTCCTACCAAGTAAACTGAACTTAAAGGGCAAATTGATGAGTTGTCATTAGAGGTCAAGCAACCGTGACTTGTCTTAATAAACAACCATTTTTATGAGGACAAGTTTTGGTTCTATATAGTGACAAAGGATGTAGGTGAGATCAAGTATGCTATCATCTATGGTCGACTCATGTCTGATAGCTCAATGAATGTTGATACAGAAGAATCTCACACTTTACAGTTTATCAATTTTTCTTCCATTACGGTTAGACAAAGGGGCATATTCCCTCAGCATTTACCTCTTAGGAGATCTTTTGACATCATTACTAATGTAACAGGTAAACTGCCATGTACATTTATGATGGTGTGCCTAATAATATCTTTTGATAGAGGTTATGAGTATTGTTGACCCACTGAACCAAGTGCTTAAAGTTTTTTCTGTCCACTATGGAGTCAAGTAACCCTTTTAGCACATGTTAGGCGCTAAACAAATCTCCCTCTGTTACTATTTATTATAGAGTATTTTGGGTCTCCATATCTGAGTTTACATAACATTTTTTCACACACGTGCACAATCTACACATTGAAAATCGGTGATAGATTTGAACAAAACAACGCTAACTATAATTTACGAGCTTCTTTAGGAATGAATTTAAAACTTCTAGTGTTGACAACTCATGATGGTTCAGATTAGTCCGAAATGGTTTCCTAAAAAATTCTTAATGATCTGCATGTCACAATGTTGGGTTTTTCAAAATCTTGTAGAATTCAAATTACAATGCTTATGTTAATTTTTTTTAAAGAGTTTGAAATTAGTCCTACTTTCAATGTTGGGTATTCAACGCATTACAAGTATTTGACTTTAACTCTTAACAACTCACTGGTTGTGAGCCTTCCCTGAGCCATCTTCTGAGAGTCCCCCACATTGAGTCCACTATCAGATATTCATCCCAATACAACAGTTAAATTTGATAAAATTTTAGATGATTAAATTATCTGGTGGTTTTAATGATATCTGATTGTTTGAAAATGAAAATTATTTATTAAGTGGTGAGTTGCAGTAGAAAGACCCAGTTTTGTTAAAGCATTATGAGAGCTTTCTACACCAAACTCGACGGAGTCTAGTTTTCTCCCACATGGAGAGAAATGACGCTGACATCCAACGTCACATGCGGCGCCACAGTTTATTTTACTTGTTTGGAGTTTGTACTCTTATTTCTTTTAGCATGTGAAGTCTTATTTCTTTCTTTTTTTCTTTTGTTCTTTTTTTTAATTCCATATTGGCTATGAGAGGAGAGAGAGTCTTGTAGGCTATAAAGACAAGAGTCAATAAGAGAGTTGTAGCAATGGAGATTGATTAATGAAACTTTTGAGTGTTTTCGAAATGAAAATCTCTTTTGAGTTTGAGTGTGAAACCTGATTTTCCTGGATTTTGAGTGTGAAATCATAATTCAAAATTATCCCTTCACCCATTCATCTCAACCCCAAATTCAAAATCTATATCCATCCAATCACATCCCAAATCCAATCTAAGCCACATATAAGAATTTAGTTTAAAAAACTCTAAAATCTCAGTCGCCCACTTCATTTTCCTCCCTCATGCATCTCTCTCCTCGTCACCACCGCTAAAAGAAACCCATCAGAGCTCTCCACCTCTTCCATCTTTCCTCGCCCTCGTGCTCATCTCCTACTCGCGCTTGCGAGTTCCCTTGTTCGCCGACTCGCCTATGAAGTCCACCCTCAACTCTAGCGACACGTCACCGCCAATCTCCTCCACAAGTGCGCCAACCATTTGCTCCTTCTCCCCACGACCTCTTCCCCAACGGCTCGTCCGTGCCCTCATCTTCCTCAACTGCTCCTCAACCCGTCTTCCTTGCATGTTGTTCCTTCCTCACTTCAATCAACATTTGCTCCCTCGCTCTCTCGTTGCGCGTGCTGATCAACCGCACGAGCGCAACCAACCGAGGTACTGCGCCTCCTCCTCCAAGCCAGGTACCGGCACCTCTCACCTCATCTCCCTCTACGCTCGACCGCATGCCCAATCAATGCCGACTGAGTCCACGCCCACATCCATCATGAGCCCTGATCCTTTCTGGTCTGTTCCTTCGGCCTACTGCTTACGCGAGGCCCCCCTGCCTTGCTGACTTCCACACGTGCTTCTCGTATATGCCAACCCCCTTCAACAGTGGTCTCAACGGTTTTGCAACAGCCGACAACAACAATAGCCGCAAGATCAATAACATAATCACAAATCAATAGCACAATGATTACTTGGGAACATTACTTCTCAGTACGTAACTTCCATCCTCAATAATCAGATAATCAGCTGGATTATACTGTCTTTTATCTTTAAATTTTTATCAGTAATTCTTGTTGTCCACAAATAATATGTGTGTGATTCTGATGAACACTTGTGATTTGATGAACTTGATATTGAGATTAGAACTATTCAAATTAATTAAGTATTGTATTGAATTCTTGAGATGATGCTTGTCTAAACTACGCATGCAGTGATTGTTAAAACCCATCTTGTTACATCATCAGTTTTATCGGTTTTAGTTAATTTTCTACTGGAATCGTTTAGTTATAGTGAAATGTTGTAAATTTCAAGCTTATCATTAATTATCACATCACAGGTTTCCCATTTCACATCACCAACTTTACCCTTCAGTGGCTGGTCAGTGGCTGGTATTAAAATCTAACCAGGCGGCGGTTGTTTCTTGGAGGCTTGTAGGAGGTTATCGCCTCCCATTGTATGCTCGATGCATCTGCATGGACATGTAACACTCCCAATTAGTGTTTGAGAAATTTAGCCATCCTTAATAACATAACCCATGTATGACATCATCTGTTTGCAACATGGGGCCTACTTTTTTGAAAAGGTATAGAACCATTTAGGTGCTAGACAGGATTATTATTTCTTTATTTTTAGTTCCTGCTCTGTCCTGAGCTTTTATACATGTAATATTGAAAGTACCTGTCAATTCTGATGAAAGCAGAAGTTTAAAAACCATTTTTGGTAGAGTAATTATGAATATACACATGAAAGGAAAACTCTCCAGGTCAACTGTTTACAAGGACATACTTCACATTATACTGTGCATGAGAGGATCTATTGCCGATTGACACAAGACTTGATGCTTTTTTGTCTACCTCTCTCGTGGTTCACAGTCGCGGTCTCGGCCGCTGACTTGGCGGGCACTGAGACGGATCGGTCTTGGCGACTTGGATCGGTATCGGGCGATACGCGCAAAACGCTCAAAAAATTCTGAAAAAATCACGACAAATCTTAAAAAATATAGATATCTACATTCATGTATTACATGTCCATAATATATCACGTAGCACACTAAATATAAAGCGAAAGTATAAATACACGCGTCGTCGGTAGAAACATATCAAAATACGTGCACAATATAGTAAATTGCACAAACTACATTCATAAATACATGCTAATGTAGTTATTTTCACATTGAATTGCGATGAGGTACAAAATCATCATCATAATGCTGAGTCGACCGAGTCAACTCTGATTCTCGGCCGAGTCGTCTCCTCTGAGTTGAGTCGACCGACTCGTGGCTTGGACTTGTCTCGGAGCGGGCCGAGACGGATACGACTCGGCCGACTCGTCTCCGATTCGGCCGAGTCTTTGAACCGTGACCTCTCTTGAGCAAAGCAACTTAGGGGCTCTTTTATTTCCTGGTCACTTATGTTAGGCTTTGTGGTTAATGAGTTTAGTTATATTGCTTACCCAGACGCGTCATTTAAAAATTAATTGGGTTAAGGACAACCTATTTAAACTAAATGATACTTACATAAATTTTTCTTGGATCCACTGAACTTTAGTAATTATGTCATTTGTTGCATATAAGTTTTATTTTTCAGATTTAGAGAATCATCCATTTTGGTTGATCAGACATACTGATATTTTTTGTTAGCCATTCAATTTGGCAAACAGATTCCGCACGGGGCTGACATTCAATGGTTAAGCTAATTTATGCTGTGTCTTAAAACATGCATCTGATCAATTCATTATTTGATATGTGATTAAATTGTCTAGTGATGTGAAGCCGCAACATCCTGGGTGTTTTTTAGAACTGAACCCAAAGAAAATTTGTCTAGTGATGTGAACACATAGGTAGCCTTTTGTGTTCACGCAGAACTCGCAAAGAAAAATCTGAATTAATAGCAACCACAAACCTCTTAGCTACAATATTTTGGAGTCTTCTACACTTGTCCTTTTTCTCCATTCAGTGTTAAGAGCCGCTTAATTCAGATTTTTGAGGGGGAGACAATGGGAGTGAAAATGAATGAAATTGACCTTACAAAATCAGAAGAAAAAAACTTGTAATAGTTTCTATAACAAAAACCTAGGCTTCATGATCTAACTCTCAAATTTATGAAATTAACACAAACCGTGACAACCCTTATATTATTCTTGTTGAGCACGAGATTCATCAAGATTAGCTCTATCCACCAAGTAAGAACATATACCCGGATGAGGTCCTCTCAATGATGAAGTGCGGGTTGACGCAACCGGACCTAAAGATTACGGGCTTTGCGGCGCTGACGGGCTTCAAGAATTGGGGTTTTAGGGTTTTGGTTTTGGGGGGGCAAAAGCAAAGAGGTAGGGAAGAAATAGGAGGGAGAGGAGAAATATAGTTTTTTTTAAACAGAAATTGGGGGGGGGGGGAGCGAGAGAGAGTCTCTAAGATTTGATAGAGTTGTAGCTCTCTCTCTCTGTCTAGTAGGGAGAGAGCCCACGTGGACTCGATCTTACCATAAAAAAATAAACATAAAGTGGATGGTGCACCACCTTTTAATTATTTTGGTTTTGCAATCAATTTGATGCACCGATACTGTGCAAAATTTAGAATTGAATCCAACCGAAATGCTTCCTTAATTGTACCTTAACGACCAATTAATTTAAAAATAATTAATTGGTCGGTATTTTTCAATTTGGACCTGATTATGCTATCAACTACACCTTATCTTGTTTAATGCAAATAATTTGAAAATATACAAGGTAGAGCTAGATAGTATAGCCCTGTCGCCTAATGCCTAGCCGCTTAAGTGTTATCAACTTTTTATTTGTTTAAAATAAAAAAACCCAAAGATATGTTTAATCAGAAAAAGTAATAATCAAAGAAAAGGGGAGAATAAGAAGAAGAGGGGGAGGAGAAGCAGCAAGTAGTAGTTGCAGTGACAGTAGAAGAACAAGAGAGAGGGGGGGGGGGGGGGGATGGAGAGAAAGAACAGGAGAATGGAGGAGTTGCGTCATTGATGGGCATTCAGAACTCTCGGAGGTTACTTTGCGTTTGCATGGCGTCTGGTTTTTGAAAGAGCTGGGGAAACAATAGGGAAAGATGGGAGGATTGGGGAATGGGATGTGGAGGATTTGGGTTTGTGGGTGAAAAAATTAAGGTCCAACCTTTTGAAAAACAATGTTCACTACTTTCAAGGCCGGGTTAAGTAAGCCTTAAACATAATGGGCCACCTAGGCACCCATAGGCTCCTAAGAGCACCTGACTAGGTCTTAAATTTTTGTTTTTTGTTTTTGTACACCCCCCCTCCGCTGGTTGGTTGGGGGGGGGGGGGGGGAGGCGCTGAAGCCATTTTTTACAACACACTGAATTATGTCCCCAGGTATTGGCTGCTGTTGAGGTGACAAATGGATGTATACGCTTACTCTTACCGTGCCTGGACTATGCTTCTTCAATTTTCTTATATTCTTTGCAGGCTGTGCTGGGCTACGAAGTTCGTAGGGAAGGTGAACGCCATAATTGCCTAAACGATGCACAAGCTGCAATGAAGTTAGTTCTTGCCAAGCTGAAACATGGATTTGGTGATCCTATTGCCATTGCAGGAAAAGACGTATGTTGAAACTAATAGTAACCACTGATCCTGTCATAAAATGATTTATCAATACATCCATTTATTTAATTAATTTCTCTCTGTTGTGTAGGTGCCAAACTCTGATCTAGCAAAGCTGCTGCTTCACAAAATACCAGTTCAAATACCTTGTCAAGAACTGCGAAATGTTTTCCCTATGGAATACAGCATTGATATTGAGGTTTGTGATTCATGCTCTGTACTCCTGTAGAGTAATGTGGAGATTATGTGCAAACTTAAAGCACCGTGTTAGAACGTTTCTTTACAGGCTGATTTAAAAGTTCGAGGCCAATACTATTCTACATTTGCAGTTTTCAAGGATGCAGCAGAGGCAGATGCAACATTTAGTGGATTAGAAGGGCAAGCAAACACGGTATGTGCTGAAAACCATGAGCTTTTAGCTAACTTCTTAAGCCCAAAATTAAGTTGAACCGTAAAAAATAATCTTAGAACAACAACAATAAAAATTATGGTTCTCCTGAGCTTTCTACTGGAACAATATTTTGTGAAACTTCCTATTTATGAATTGATGGTTCTCATGATCATGCTTGAAGTTTTGCATGCCAAACCATTATGACAAAAGAATAAAGACTACCGCAGGTAACGAAAAGTTAAATGAATTTGTGTTAAGAAAATACAAAGTACTAAATGTATATAAAATAAGTAACATATAAGCCAAAGGGACAGGATTTCTATGATATTTTGTTTTGTAGGAAATGGGTTGGAACTAATGAATCCTACCACACAAATTACTTATCTATCTGTACATTCTTATGCAAGTTTCAGATCTTTCAAGTTGCCATAATATCAAATAGTTTGTAATGTTTTAGCACTTACTCTTATACTTGCTTCAAGAGCTTTGGCTTCTACTTCTTTCCCCTATGAGATATGGTAATTTGATGTCAGAAATTTTAAACGAATATCGAAACCAGAAATCATAATTTTAGTATGGCAAATTCCATGAGATGTAGTAGAAAGTTAGAAGAGCACAAAGTTAGAAGAGCACATCTTTTTTTTTGGCTGAAGCTGATTTACACTGCCATTTGGACGAAGAAGTTGGTATTACAGTTACATGTTCAAACTTGTTTTTTTTTAATGTCTTAATCAACAATTTAATTTGTGTCCCAAATCTATTGCCACCACTGCCCCCCTTCATTGGAGACTTGACCTCTTCTACCACCAGAGAATCAGTTGCACCCTCCTCCATCTCTCCTGTTAGAGAAGCCACCACCACCCCATCCTCCAAAATAGAAAAGCAATTAAAATGCTTAGGGCTGTTACATATCATTCCGGTTACAAAATATGGCAAAAAACCACTAGACCTAAGCAAGAGAAAATCAATTAAAAAGTTCAGAACTGTTCCATGTTGGTCTGCTTGCAAAATATGGCGGAAAAACACTAGACCTAAATAAGTTTGAGTTCTTGCAAATGTTTTAATATCTCCTTTACTAAGAAATATCATCCGCGAGTTAAATAAAGTAAAAATTGATCTTGGGATTTAAAAGATCCTTATAGGTTATATGCAAACCTTCTGATGAGGACATCATGCCACCGCCCAGGAGCAGGTTCGATCGCGTATACTTCAGGAGGCGACGCGCTGGTCTTCTATGGCTTTAGATGGGACAGGCTTCATGGATAGCACATGTTTTAGCTTTATTTGTGTCTTTTATTTTTTTTGTCTTTTGTGGACGTTTAGTACCACATCGGTTATTTCCCAGTAGTTCTCTTTTGTAAAGCCTATATAAGGCCCCCTAGACTATTATGTTGAGGCAACTAATGAATGATTAAAACTTTTCCTCATATTGTGTGTTAAATTCTTGAGTTTTTGCTCTCGAGTTTAGGGTGAGAAGCCCGTGAAAGGGGTGGAAACCCAAGTCTGATTTGAAGGTGATTGCGATCCAGGTGGTTTTACATCATTTTGGTATCAGAGCACCGGTTTTCAATCCCCTTCAAAACTTGTCTTTTCCAAATTTTTCTTCAAATCTCCCAAACCCTAGATCTATCTCAACTCCGGATTTAGATCTATTCAAAAAAAAAAAAAAAACAAAAAAAAAAAAACAAAACAAAACAAAACAAAAATCCTTCGAAAATCCCCATCTCCACTGTTCACCATCTCCTCCAAAATCCCGACGCCGCTGCCCGCCCCGACCGCCGCCGTCTTCCAACACCGTCGCCGCCGCCGTCTTCCAAATCCGATTTGAAGCGACAGAGCCTTCGCCGGCGACAAGCTTGGCGTCTTCATCGACGCACAGATCTCCACCACCGCCGCAGTCTTCATCAAATCGTCGAGGGCCGCCGCCGCCACCGTCATCAGAGAACTCCGCCACCGATCACCGCCATCGTCGTTGAAGATCTCCGCCGTTGAAGACATCTCCAAGCCCTAATCCTCATCGGGGCTCCTCCTGCTGTTCCTCACCGCTGCGACCTCGCTGGGCCGACGCCGACGAAGCTTCGTCTTCATCTCTACCCAACGACGCCACCATCGCCCATCAAATTTCCGCCCAGATCTCCTCGCCGAAGTCCGACGACATCATCTACACCCTTCTCTCGCCGCGCTTCGAGATCAGAGCACGGATCCAAATCTGATCGGCTTCCTCGTGTTCACCAGCGAACACAACGAGATCACAGCCGTCGCCGCCGCTGCTCCCCTTTGCGCAGTGCAGCCGTCGCCGCCACGTCTCGTCGAGCTCGCGGGAGGGCTTCGCCGGCCATCTTCGCCGACCGAATCCGCCGCCGGCGTCACCACTGAGCTCTGCCCTAGATCTGAGCTCGAGAAGGGGGAGGCAGGTTCCAGTGTAGTCTCTTTTAAGGGACTCAACCATTTTGAATTGGATCCGAACCGACCCAAGTCTGGTCCAAGCCGAGCGGTCAAGCCCTGAACCGGGTCTGGTTCAACGGGAAATCAAACCAGATCAAGTCTGGTTCAGTTCAGTTCAGATACAGACCAGATCTTTCAGAGGTCGTTCCGGACTCGTTTCAAGTCCGAATTGACCCGTTTTCGAGGCAGTGGATTCGTGACGATCAGTACCACGCGACTACAGCAGCATCGGTCAGGTTTGAGTTACGGTCGTCTTCCCAGGTAACTTTGAATATTCTGTCAGTTATTCCTGTCACTTGATTAAAATAGCTAGTTCTCTCAATCTGTCGCATGATAGAATTTATTGACTGTTGCCCACTAAATAAGTGAGTTGTGTGATTCTGATCTTGAGTGGTAACCGACCTAATATTAATCGTGCAACTAAATTAATTTGAATCTGTGATTACTTGCTATATCTTGAAATTAACTGTATCAGCACGTGTCTTTATCACTGTCTCCACATTATAATTTTCTTAATCACGTGTTAATCTCATTAGCTTAAAAATTGGTATTAACTTTCACCATTCTAATCTCTGACTCCTCCTGCATAACATACATATCCTAAGGACAGCTTGCATTTAGGGTCAGTGAGAATCTTGCATGCCTACTAGAAGTGGTAGAACTTTTTCTATAGGCGAAACTTCAGCACCAATGGACCCTAGCATTCATGATACCCTTAACACAATCCTACAAAAGATGGAGAGCATGGACAGACAACTACAAGAAGTTAAGAATCAGGTTGATGTCAACTGTAGGGATCTAGCAACCAGAATTGGTAGGCTAGAAACCAATAGGAGAAGAATCAGGGATGATGAGAGTTCTCGAAATGACAGTAGGTCTCCTAGGCGTGAGCGAGGCCATGACAGTAGGTCTCCTAGGCGTGAGCGAGGCCATGACAGTAGGTCTCCTAGGCGTGAGCGAGGCCCACCTTACCGAACAACTGATGCCGATGCCCAGTATATCAGGAGCGTTAAAGTTGATGCTCCTTCTTTTGACGGGCGTTTAGACCCTCAGGTCTATATCGATTGGCAGTTGGCCATGGACCGATATTTTCGTTGGCATGACATGTCTGAATCAAGAAAGGTTCGATTGGCCGTTATGAAATTAACGGGACAAGCTGGGCAATACTGGGAAAATTTAGAGAGGATGATGAGGTATAGAAGGGAAGACCCCGTGGACACTTGGGAAAGCATGAAAGAGAAGCTTATGATGAAGTATGTTCCACCATCATTCAGTCAACAATTGTTGGACAAATGGAATCGATGGACCCAGGGAAACAAATCAGCTGCCGACTACATTGCTAAGTTTGATGAATATCTGAATCGGTGTGGAGCTATCGAGTTAGAATCTCCCGAACAGACCCTATCTAGGTTCAGGTCCGGTCTTAGGGATGATTATCGCCGAGAGCTCATTGCTCGAGGCATCACGACTCTAGAACAGGCATACCAGCTAGTCACCGACTTAGATGAGTCTAGAGGATCCTACTTTAACCGAAGTAACTTTAAGGATAACTCTAGAACCACCGCTACTGGCCAGCCAAGCTTCAACCGAACACTTCCTACCCCAAGTAAACCTACCTCCAGTTCCTCTAGCGTCAAACCAGCAGGTCCTTCTGGTGCCAAGCCCTTTGTATCCGAGAAGAGAACGGTAAGTGAACCAGGAAAAGTCAACCCTAGAACCAAATGCTACAGGTGTCAAGGGTATGGTCACTTTGCCAGCCAGTGCCCGAGTCAAACCAAAACCCTCTTTGTCGAAGTTCCCATTGAAGATATAGAAGGAGAGGATGATGGAGAAGAGGTGGTGCACCAACAAGACGATGACTCGGATGCCTCTATCGAAGAGTATGAATTTAATGGGTGCATCCGAACTGTGGAAGTGACGAGTTTACCTCCTAGTGTAGCTCGCACCCAATTAGGAGTGGTTAGATGTACTTTAACCCAGCCAGAACCACTCAACGACTGGAGAAGGACTGCCATATTCCAAACTTGCACAAAAATTAGCAATAAGAACTGCAAGGTAATAGTGGATAGTGGCAGCTGCATCAACGCTGTGGCGTCAAAGTTAATCACCACCTTGGGGATGACACCGGTGAAGCATCCAAGCCCCTACAAGGTTACATGGATCGATGCTACATCTATCGATGTTCAAGAAAGATGTCAAATTCCCATCCAGTTTGCCACATACACAGAAAATGTGTGGTGTGACATACTACCTATGAATGTAGGTCATATTATTTTGGGTCGACCATGGTTATTTGACCTAGATGTGACCATACATGGACGTACCAATCAGTGTTCGTTCGTCCATAATGGGAAAAAGGTGAAGATTATGCCAAATCAACCGAAGCCACCAACCCGAGAGAAAGAGGCTGATAAAGGGAAAGATAAAGTGGACGTTATAAATCCAAAAAAAAGGGTTGATAAGGGCAAAGGTAAGATGGAAATGAATTTGATTAGTCACGATCAAATTGAAAAGAGCTTGCAAGATGGCTCTACTTGTTATGCTCTCGTGGCTCGAGAGGCTAGCCGGGATATCGAGGAGCAGATTCCTGAGCACATCAAGCCAATTCTGGAGGAGTTTTCCGAAACCCTCCCACAAGATCTTCCAGGTGAGTTGCCCCCTATGCGAGACATTCAACATGCTATTGACTTAGTCCCAGGAGCAACTTTACCAAATTTGCCCCACTATAGAATGAACCCAACTGAACATGCGGAATTGCAACGGCAAGTAGAAGAGCTACTTGACAAGGGGTTCATCAAGGAGAGCTTGAGTCCATGTGCGGTTCCCGCACTTTTGGCGCCAAAGAAGGATGGTACATGGCGTATGTGTGTGGATAGTCGTGCAATCAATAAAATTACCGTCAAATACCGTTTCCCCATTCCCCGTCTTGATGATATGCTGGATTTGATGTCAGGTGCCACAATCTTCTCCAAAATTGATCTTAAGAGCGGGTACCATCAAATTAGAATCCGACCCGGGGATGAATGGAAAACTGCATTTAAAACTAAAGACGGGTTATATGAATGGTTGGTTATGCCATTTGGACTGTCTAATGCTCCAAGCACCTTCATGAGAGTAATGACCCAATTGTTTCGACCGTTTATCGGTAAGTTCGTGGTGGTCTATTTTGATGACATACTGATCTACAGCCAAACCCAGGAACAACATGTGGGACATCTGAGGCAAGTCCTCTGCACACTCCATGCTGAGAAATTTTATGCAAATCCAAAGAAGTGTGTTTTTTTGTATAGACAGTGTTATCTTCCTAGGATTTGTGGTTTCCTCCGAGGGAGTTTCCGCAGACCCTGAGAAAGTGAAGGCAATAATCGAGTGGCCACAACCCCGGACGATTAGGGAAGTCAGAAGCTTTCACGGGTTAGCCACTTTCTACCGTCGGTTCATCAAGAATTTTAGTGCTATCATGGCACCTATCACCGACTGTTTAAAGAGTGAGGTGTTCCAGTGGACTCCTGCTGCCTCCAAAGCTTTCGCTGAGATAAAGAAGATGATGACAGAAGCTCCCGTAATGCGTCTCCCTGATTTTTCAAAAGCTTTTGAAGTAACTTGTGACGCATCGGGACTGGCAATAGGTGGTGTACTGAGTCAGGAAAACCACCCGGTTGCTTTTTTCAGCGAAAAATTAAATGATGCCCGGCAACGCTACTCCACATATGATAAAGAATTTTATGCGGTTGTACAGGCTCTGCGCTACTGGAGACATTACCTGTTGCCACAAGAATTTGTGTTATACTCAGATCATGAAGCGTTGAGGTATCTCAATTCCCAGAAGAGATTAAACGCGAGACATAGCAAATGGGTGGAGTTCATGCAGGATTATACTTTTGTTCTCAAACATAAAGCAGGCATCGAAAATAAGGTTGCTGATGCGCTGAGTCGACGTGTCACGATCTTGGTGGCAATGAGCACAGAAGTGGTTGGATTTGAGAAATTAAAAGAGGAGTATGAATCATGTCCCGATTTTGGGAAAATTTATGTAACGTTGCGAGACGGCCCTGTTCGTGAGATGTACGGTTTTCTCCTTCAAGACGGTTATCTCTTCCGATTCCGTAAGTTGTGCATTCCCCGTACGTCCCTCAGGGATTTTCTCTCTTGGGAACTACATGCTGGAGGTCTGGCGGGACATTTTGGCCAGAACAAGACAATTGAGGCCGTTGAACACCGATTCTACTGGCCGAGTCTGAAAAGAGATGTCTCTAAAGTAGTTAGCCAATATCGCACGTGTCAACTGGCTAAGCAACAGAAGCAGATTGCCGGACCTTACACTCCTCTTCCTGTACCTAAGTGCCCCTGGAAAGACGTGAGCCTAGACTTCATTTTAGGGCTGCCCAAAACTCAAAAAAGGCACGATTCTATCCTAGTGGTAGTTGACCGATTCTCCAAAATGGCTCACTTCATCCCGTGTTCCAAGACCTCAGATGCGTCTCGAGTTGCTGTCTTATTCTTTGATCATATCGTAAAGTTGCACGGGATACCTCAAACCATGGTGTCTGATAGAGATGTTAAGTTAGCTATTTCTGGAAAACACTTTGGCATAAGATGGGCACCAAACTGAAATTCTCAACCGCCTTTCACCCACAGACAGATGGTCAAACCGAGGTGGTAAACAGATCGCTAGGAAATCTCCTCAGGTGTCTAGTTGGAGAAAATTAAAAAACTTGGGATCTCATTTTGCCCATGGCTGAATTTGCATATAACGGATCTGTCAATAGGACTACGGGTCTCAGTCCTTTTGAAATTGTAAACGGTTTTAAGCCCAAGCAACCCATTGATTTAATTCCCATGGCTCATCATCATTCTAGGGTATCAGACTCCGCATCAGCATTTGCATCCCATATCCATGCATTACATGAGGAAGTCAGAGATAAGATAATGAAAAATAATACTGATTATAAAGCTTCTGCAGATCTACATCGCCGATTAAGGTCTTTTAATGTCGGAGATTATGTGATGGTCCGTATGCGACCCGAACGGTTTCCACCAGGAACCGTGAAGAAATTACACGCGCGAAGTGCAGGGCCATTCAAGATTATCAAGAAAATCAATTCAAATGCTTATGTGGTGGATCTCCCACCTGACTTTGGCATCAGTTGCACCTTTAATGTTGAGGATTTGGTTCCATACCGAGGTACTTTTGATACCCCTTCTGATCCATTTGTGGATGAGCCAAGCCAAGACCTTCTTTCTGAGAGCCCCCCACTACCTCCACTTCCCCTAAAGTGTCCTATGCAACAGAACATATAGATTCTATCTTGGATGATCAGATTATCTCTACTAGAGATGGAGGGACGAGACGCTATCTCATTAAGTGGACGGGAAAACCTGATTCAGAAAATTCTTGGATTACTGAGGAAGACCTCCAGCATCTTGATCCTGATCGACTGGAGCACTATCACAGCAGACAGCAGTTCTGTCCCCCACACTCGACAGGGTCGAGTTCTTTCCACCCGGGGGGAATTGATGAGGACATCATGCCACCGCCCAGGAGCAGGTTCGATCGCGTATACTTCAGGAGGCGACGCGCTGGTCTTCTATGGCTTTAGATGGGACAGGCTTCATGGATAGCACATGTTTTAGCTTTATTTGTGTCTTTTATTTTTTTTGTCTTTTGTGGACGTTTAGTACCACATCGGTTATTTCCCAGTAGTTCTCTTTTGTAAAGCCTATATAAGGCCCCTAGACTATTATGTTGAGGCAACTAATGAATGATTAAAACTTTTCCTCATATTGTGTGTTAAATTCTTGAGTTTTTGCTCTCGAGTTTAGGGTGAGAAGCCCGTGAAAGGGGTGGAAACCCAAGTCTGATTTGAAGGTGATTGCGATCCAGGTGGTTTTACATCACCTTCTTATTAAATGGATACTCACATGATATATCTTTTGTAGAAATTATTGTTTATCCTAATCTACGAATGAGTTAACACTTAAAAGTAAGAATTAATTAAGAAAATATTCTTTAACCTATGAGAGTCATTTTCTAGTGCCCACAAAAATGCATTGGGGAATTTTCTCAGAAAAAATGCATTGGAGAAACTATTTGGTCCTAACGTGAAGGGATATAAGGTCATTCAAAAGGAGACAAGGATGGAAAGCATGGTTTTAAATATCGGAGGCTAATTCAGATATATTAGCAATATTGTATCAGGTTTAAGATATTAACCATCCGATATGGCCCATATTGCTGATATTGATGATGTTGATATTAAAACCCATTAGTCGATACCGATACTAATACCGAGATTTTGAACCATGGGGGAAAGAATAAGGAAAAGGGAGAGTGTAACTAGTAATGTTCCTTTGAGAATGATATCTTTTGCATTATTGTAGGCATTGTTTTAAATATCGGCCGATATATCGGTATATCGGCCGAAATACCGGTATTTTATCTAAAACGATACGATAAGTGTAAAAATTTATCGGATATCGTTTTGGACCGATATTGGCCGATATATCGCCACGTGGCCGATATATCGGCCAATATCCGAGATGAAATATTCGATATATTGGCCTCTATAGTTACTTATTTGGATAATAATAATTATTTTTTTCTTGAGAGATTGTTTTATTTATTCTATGTTCATTATGGTATTTCAATGATGTTTTTATATGATGTTTGGATAATAACTTATTTTTTTTTAATAATGTCTTATATGTATTTACTATTGATATATCAATTGGTATTTAGTACCATATCGCAATATATCACCCGGTTTCGGTATCTGGTACATAATTTTGCCAGCCGGTATATCGCCGATATCTATTATTTAAAACACTGATTGTAGGTTTCATTGTGAGAGGTAGGCACCACCAGTAGTTTTACCACTTTTTCATCAATCCCTGTTGACAAGTTAAAAAAAAAAAAGAAGATATAGTGAATTCAGTGTATCTATGTAATTTCCTTGTGAATATTATATTTTCTTATTTATGTTTCAATTAAGTTCTGAAGCATGCACAAAGCCTCAATGAATTTTTTTTCTAAATTACAAGTGCCCAGTGCCTATGATCTCAAGCCATTTATGGCATCAGTGCATGTCTATTTCCACATGAGGAAGTTTGACTGTGTTAAGATAGAAGTTCATTAATTGGAACATAGCATATGGAAACCTCCATCTTGATTACTTCAAAATTTGAACATCATTGCCAATCATATAGCTATTCAAAGAGGACTAGGTGCTTGACTATCTAAAAAGGGATCTGCTGGTGCTCTCCCCCTTAGGACTGTCATGGAGGATTCTTTTGATGTTCTTGTCTGGAGTAGTTACTTCACCTCTAGCATGATCCATTCTTGTTGTAGGTGGTTCAAGAAAGGTTAAACCATTGATCAACCTTGTAGAGCAGGATTCCGTATTAATCTCTTTAATAACTGTACATATCTGGCTATCAGTATTGTCCACATATCTTCAGTGTGCAGATATGTATAATATATAGGAATATATTCCTGTTCTTCTCTGTCAAGGACCTCGTCAGGGGCAGATACTTAGCTTAGATCATTAAACCATACATTGAAACTTCCAGCAACAACATTCATTCACATTCTACTTCAAAACCCCCTTCAGATCATCTCTTATGCAGGTCCCTTTAGATTCGTTTGTTTGAAAGAAAGTGAAGCAAACTAAAGGAAAATCAAGAAGAATGCTAATCTTGTTGGTTCGCGTTATGGCAAAGAGCAAGAAGAACAGAGAATGCAAAAAATATAAGGAGATGATTCTCACTAGTTTATTTTGATTAAACACTCAACCTAAATCACAATAAATCTCGAACTCTCAAGAATATTTTGAAAGCTTCAACAATCATTTCGGCAAAGCAACATGCTCTAAAGCCCTCTCATAACATTCTTCTTTATTATAGCAGTACATGCCAAACTCTTGTGAGTTGGAAATTGGGATTTTTGCATTTGACTCCCGTCATTGCAGTGTTCACAAAATTCATCATACCCATTCCATTTATATCCAATGGTGTCGGGGTCGTTTATAATGAATGAGAGTGCATAATCTTTGAAATCTGTATATTTATAATTTGAGAATCTTCCAGGACTCTTCAGCTTCAAATTTGGTTACTTGAGGACCTTCATTTATTACCCATTTGTTTTTCAACATACTTCGAGGACCCATTCTATGAAGTGTTTAAGATTTTAAATTAATTCCTAGGGGAGAGAATTTGTGTCAGCTTCATCTTGATGGAGATTACTTGTGCAATCTTGGAATGTTTGCCAATTTTTTTTAATATTTATTATTTACTTATGCAATTTGTAGGATAGTAACATTTTCCCTATCGTCCTTGCGCGAATGGTAACAAGAATTTTTTACTTGTTGGTGCTGGATAGAATTAGTTTTGTGTAGCTGATGCGTGCTGTTATCTACTTGCATGCCTCTTCTTACAAACACCAAAACTTTTGCCACTAAGAAGACAATCTCCTTCCTTTTTCCACCCGTGATGCAGGACTCTTGTGGACGTCTGCAGAAGCATATCTCGCGGACATGCAGCACGGGGCAAACATTTAGTTTCTACATCCGCAGGATGACAGGGGGTGGCCTGCTCGACGACATCAGATCACCAAAGAAGAGACTTGCCCTGGAGGATGGCAGCCAAGACCTGAAAAGGCGAAGAGCGTGTCAGGAGCGGTGCGGTTACGTCCTTGAAATCGAGAGACTGAAGAAGGAGCTCAACGACAAAGAAGAAGAAATATTCAGTCTGCAAATGGCCCTAGCTGCCTGTCAGGAAGGGAAAGGGGATGTAGGATGAGCTTTATCAGAGATATCGTGTGACATTCTTTTTCTTTTTCTTGGTGTAATTCGATGGGATAGTTGCATTCTATTTCTGCTGAAAGTGGTAGAAGCAGTTTAGAATGTTATATAAATTTATTGGATATTTTACCCGTATTTAGGGTTTTAACCCTCATTCTAGCTGTAATGGGAGTTGGTTTAGCCTTCTTGGGCTTCGAACGAGTCATTGGCTGGGCCTGTGCCCGTGACCAGTAATTTTCTTGATTTATGGGGTGATTGACTTGTGGGCCTGGGCGCTTGTAGCTTTCCATTGCATATTTTTGTGGGCTTAAGGCCTTGATTGGCCCATGCCCAAACAACCATCTCTCCTCCTTTTTTTTACATTTGTTTTTACGAGATTTGTCTATTGCAGTTGGTTTCTTCGCCGATAAGATCAAGCCGTCTATTAAATATGATATCGGACAACATTATCTTAGTTAATGTATACTATTTATAATTGCAATTAAAAGTTTGATATGCAAAGCATACTTAAAACAAAATTATCTTAGTTAATGTATACTATTCATAATTGCAATTAAAGGTTTGATATGCAAAGCATACTTAAAACAAAATATCTTAGTTAATGTATACTATTTATAATTGCAATTAAAAGTTTGGTATGCAAAGCATACTTAAAACAAAATTATCTTAGTTAATGTATACTATTTGTAATTGCAATTAAAAGTTTGATATGCAAAGCATACTTAAAACAAAATTATCTTAGTTAATGTATACTATTTATAATTGCAATTAAAAGTTTGGTATGCAAAGCATACTTAAAACAAAATTATCTTAGTTAATGTATACTATTTGTAATTGCAATAAAAGTTTGATATGCAAAGCATACTTAAAACAAAATTATCTTAGTTAATGTATACTATTTATAATTGCAATTAAAAGTTTGGTATGCAAAGCATACTTAAGGTGAATACGTAAGGTTTTTTTTTTATCAAACCGAGCGAAGTGTGGTTTTTTTCGTGACTTCTTCTTGAACTTTATCCGTTCCCTCTGTCTTCAAAAATAGAGTCACAGAGGGAACCGAGTAGCTTTCTCCTCCCCCCCTCCTCTGCCTTTCCCCTCCTTGCTGCTCCCTCTTCCCACTCCTTCTTCTTTCTCCCCTCTCCCTCCTCTCCTCTTCGCCGCTAGGTGCCGTCGCAAGTGATAATCTAGTTTTAACTTATAAGATTTGAGATGTCAATGAAAATATGAAAGATTTGGAGATTGAATAAATGACCCAAAACAGATTACTAGAATCGAGCCAAAAAGGGAAAGGCCCGATAAAAGTTTGGGTCAGGTTTCTGTTGATTCTTTGCCCGGCCTGACCCGAACTCAAGCCCGCAGCGTCTCTGCCCGTTTCTCCCCCCGTGCTCGTCGCTCGCCTGCCCCCGCGCCAACAACGCCCCCCAAACCACCGATTTTCTCCGTGCCCGGCGACCTCCGTTCTCAGGTAGAAATCCCTCCCTCCCTCCCTCCCTCTCTCTCTCTCTCTCGATCTCGATCTTGACCCTAATCCTAACCCTAATTCCAATTGTATCTTCATTAGTTTGTTAATTTTGGTCCTTCTACTTGCAAATTTGCATCGATTTATTGGATTTAAAAAATCTAGAATGACGAGAAGAGCTCAAGTCGGCTGAGGAAGGATTTTGACTGACAGATTACAATGGATAGACAAGCGCAAGCGCAGAGGAAGGCGTTGTTCCGTTCGAAGCTGAGAGAGTCTTCCCAAAATCGAGACAAGCGCATCGATTCTCCTCTCGTCAGGTATTTACTTGAGATGTTTATAAATCTTGCTATACTGTCGCATTGGTTGTATTTGATTATATTGTAAGAGTGGCGTTTTTGGGCGTGAACTGTTTAGAACTTGGTTGCGAACCTAAAAAGGGTTTTTGATTGAATGAAGTTTGCTTTTTGTTTAGTTGAAGCAGCATCAGGTAATTCTGATGTTGGAGAATACAATGATAAAAAGTTATGATGCTTCTTACAACTACAGCCTTCCTACTTTCAATTTTTTTTTTTCCCATCCTACAGTTCATTGTACCTCGTATCATTCTTCAATACAAGTAGATATATCAGCTACAGTGTGCGGACCGTCTAATTATTACTTTCTCTAAACAAAACATAATTTCAAATAGACTGTAAAACCCTAAGGAGGCATTTACGTGTTTGAAGCAACATTTAGAAGGAAACAAGGGAGATAACGGGCTCCTTCATTTATCTGCAGTTGTTGGTGTGATGGTGGAGGGTGGTTTTTTTTTATTTTTTTTATTTTTGGGGTTGGGACGGCGGTACTTATGGAGAAGTTGTAACTTTGTAATATGAGATAGCAGTGAGTAGTGTTATTTGGCTCCTTAAATTTCAAATTTAGCGACTAGCATTAGGGTTAGGGTCCAATATTTCCTTATTTTGGTCCTTTTACGAATCACTGAAAGTAGTTTATATTAGGGGTGTTCCTTGGGAAAATTTTTGTTTCGTGCATTTTCCAATAGAGTAAACCATTCAAATGTAACAATGTCTTTGATGAGGTTGGGATGGGAGGATATAATGTAGAAAATCTTTGTTGCGAACTTGCAATCAGTTAAAAGATCTGGATCCAAAAACTGAAAAGTATTTAACTGGATTAGTACAACTTGGTAAATTGTTTTGTTGAACATAGCTTACATCACAATTTTCAGAAGGGACAATCTTCAGTTCAGCAATTGTATGCATTTTGGGCATAGTTGTAATGTAACATGGGTTGCCAAATCTTCTAGGACTGAAACACCATATTGTAGGTCCAAACTACATCCTGTTTAACAACAATAAAAAAAATGCAAAATAAATTCTTGTAGTCAAATAGAAAATGATTATGAATTTATTTAATCTTCAAGACAGGTTTTCAATTGAGATGGAAGGGATTGTTAACTGTAAGTTACGTTTGTTGTCTTGAATGGCAAGAGATTGAAAAAGAAGCCCTTTGGCTAATTATATACCACCTTCTAATACATATTTTGCCATAATATTAGCCAGACATACCTTTTGAACTCCTCCATTAGAGTTCATGTGCACTCTGTCCGCATATATGCATGTACATCTTCAATCACTTGTTTCTAATTCTTTGCTCCATATGCACATGTTGCACTTACCATGTACATGTGTTTATATGCATGTTAATGCGCGCCCGCCCGCAAACAAACACACACATGTAGGTACATACATAGATACGTATGATTTTAATATTTTTATGGGTTGACATGCATGCATGTAGTGTAAATTATTTGAGAAAAGTTCTGACTTCTGATGTATCCTTCCTTACTCTAGGTACAATGAAAACGATCAACCAGTTTGTAGAGTATGCAATGTCATTCTGAAATCTGAATCGCTTTGGCCTGCACACCAGGCTTCCCGAAAGCATCATGAGGCAATGTTTTGTATACCACCAACTGATTTAGATTCCTTGCAACTGTTGATTTTGCCTAGAAATTTCCTGTCGGCAGTTTCATGAATTGATGAACTTTACTCTGTTATTTTGATATGGAGACAGGCTGATTCATGTTGTTTATGTTAGTTTGTCTACTGTTTTGCACTAAAATTATTTTACTGACCGACTCAGTTTTTGCATGCTAAAATTTTGGCCAGGCTGTTTAACATAAAAGGCCATCTGCATGCATTGAATCTATTTATAGCATTGTAACTTTTTGGGACTTGTTTTTGTTGTCTTGATGTTCTATTTTTCTCAACTGTGCTCCTCTAGATTTTTTAACGGGTGATAAGATAGTAAGTTCTGGTTTTTAAAAGATTCTGTGTTTATTTTAGTATCATCTCACGGAGTTAATCAGAAACAACGGTATTTTAGTATCATCTCACTGAGTTTATAAAAGTTCCTGTGTTTATTTTAATATCATCTCACGGAGTTAATCAGAAACAATGGTATAACAAGACAACAAGCTAATGATTCTTTTCCAAGGAGACAAGATCATGAAATATATATACGTCTGTTTGGTTGTCGTAACTGGCCGTAATTCGTAGTTGTAATTGGTAAAGTCTTTTACAATTGTAAATGAGTTACATGTATGTAAATTTTACGGTGTTTGGTTGATAATATAAAATTGTAAAGTGGGAAAGTGTATTGTACTTTACGGTGTTTGGTTGTTGTAATGTATAAGTCGTAAGTGAAAAAGTTGACCACAAAATTAACTATTTGGTGATTTAAAAGTTTTAATACTGCAAATGAATATTAAAAAAGTTAAATATTAAATTTTTTAATATTAATATAAAAAAATATTACAAATTTGTATGACCACAAAATTAACTGTAACTGGGCTGTAAGTGAGTGGTAACTGGGTTGCAAGTGAGTGTTAGTTGAGTTACATAAGTCTTTACGAATTACGGTCCAAACAAACGCCGTAGTTGTAACTGGGTAGTAAGTCATTTACGAATTACGGAGTTTTACGCGAAACAAACGGCCCCATATTCAAGTTGTAAAATCCAAGATCAGACCTGTCCGTACTGCGGAATTGCACACATTTCTGGAACCTGTAGCATCAGAAATGATGCTACATCCAGATAACTCTGTGATATGTGCACACCCATGCCTTAGGTACCACCTGCATTTCACTCTCTGCTTTACGCATATCTGGCCTTCTTTGCCACTGGAAATGGCTGGATTGCCTTTTCTAGATAACTTTGTCTGATGTGTGTGAAATGTGTTGGCATCAGAAATGAGTGTGAGAACTTTTTTAAGTTTAGCATCTACACTAGATATAGTTTGGAAACTGTTTAGAAACTGAATAGAGAAGGATAGAGGAAAGAGTGTTTTATGCTTTGGTTGGAGGAAGAACAGAGTGAAGAGTGCCACACTTGGTAAGAATAGTTAATCCTATGATCCTTCAAATTAGGGCTTCAATATTTTGATGAAGTAATAAGCATACATTTGGTATGTGTTCATTTATGTACTGACTTGTTAGTGGGCTTGTGCTTCTAATTGCCAATTTAAACATTAACTCAAAACTTGAAGAGAGAGTGATGAGCCCTCCACTATATAATCTTCCACCAAACCCCACACCGCTCCCCCCCCACCCCCACACACACAGAGCCAAAACCCAACCCCCCTCCCTCTCTCTCTCTCTCTCACACACACACACACACACGGGGGGGGGGGGGGGGGGGGGGGGGGGGGGAAGCTAACCAAAGCTAGTGTCTTGCTATGACTAAATTACTTCACCATATATAAATGAACCCTCATATGACACTTAATTCATTTAATACCCTATAGTATCCTGTAGAAGGAAAAGGAACCAAGTTAGTTCATACTGACTTGAGTCGGTCAACTAATAAATAAGTCAGATTTTGTGGAATAACAATTGAGGGTAAAAGAAAGAAATGAACTATGGCCTACATTCTATGAATTGTCCCAACAAGTTTGACTTGATACGCTTGCTTGTCCTGCATCAGTTGATGGGACAATGTATTTCAAACCATCAACATGAGCTAAATAAAACATATTAAGTATAAAATTCACTGGCTTATATGGTACATTTTACATTCTATACAAATACCCCTCTATCATGATTCAAGAGTTTTGTTAATGTTTTATTTGATGACTTTGGGACACACGATAGGTCCCTAGCCAGAAACCACTTGACTTGGAAGCATAAGCTGCTAGGTATGACACCCTCACGTGGACAAACATAAATTAATTGGGGTAACATGAATTGTGTCTACATTCCTAGCTGCTAGAAGCGGGCCAACAATGTATGTCAAGCCTATTTCTCTTGATGTAAGCTTATCCTTTTAGATAACAGATTATTCAAATGTTTTACTATGAACATAGTTGTCGTTGCTCTGGCCAGTCTTCTTTTTGAAACTTTTACTGCACTAGAAAATCTCCATCCATCATTAGCTTGACTCCTTGTATCTCCAATGGGTGACTATACTAAATTCTAGTGTTCTTTCTTTTATCTTTTATCACAATTCTTAGAACTTTAGTTTGTGATCTGCAATCGCTTTGTATAAAGTTTTACTGCACATCCTTTACATTCATTTCTGCATTAATCTACTTGTGCAATCAGCAATCACAGTTCTACCATTATTATTTTCCATTCTGACCCATATAACATTAATGATCGTTTTTGTGTGTGCTAATATTTTCATCATTATTTGTTCAGCATATGCTACATGTTATTTTCCATAACTTGAGCACCCCGCTTGATTGTACTAAAATTATCTGCATCAACTATTCAGTTAGTTTTTGCAATTGTTCTCTGATCCCAATTTACAGGAATTGCTATCGGAAATTTCCTTGTATGCGTTTTCGACAGTTTTCCATGTATACTTTATTGTCTCGACTAGTCTTCAGATGCAATCACCCGGTGGCGTAGCTAGAACTTTGAACTTGGGGGGCACTTTCTTCCACCAATTCAAAATTCTCCATCAATCACTTGTGAGAAAACAACTATAATAGTGGCGAAAGTAAGATCTTTTTTAGTGTCATCGTAATAGAGTAATATTAGACTTTTATTATATCTAATGTAATCTAAAAAATTATTGAATGTTTAAAATATAAACTGAAAACCTTAAAAATATGGTTCTCAAATGTTTGTGGACATTGAATAATAATACTATTCTTAAATTTATTGAAAATCTGATTAGAAAAAATGTTAGTTATAGGTCTAATATTTACATAAAAAATCATGATTCTAGCCCTAAATAATAATATGTTTTAAAACTTTAACATTATTGAACAAAATCCAATTGCCTTTAGAATTAATTTCCACTACTTTTTAGGTAGAGTGTAACTTATATTTGTACTATTATAATCTTTATATTATTCTATATAATCCTCCATTATTGTTAAATATTTTATTTCTAATAGTATATCATTTCTACTTTTTTTAATTTTGAATTAATAAAAAGTTGTGTTTGAGAATTAATAATAAGTTGGTGGAAAAATAGGGAAAAAAGGTAAGATAAAAGAAATAAAAAGTGTGTTTGAGAATTAACAAAAACATTTCTACTTATTTTTTCTTTTCGAATTGATAAAAAGTGGTGTTTTGAGAATTAATAAAAGGTTTTGTTGGAGAAATAGTAAAAAAGGTAAGGGAAAAGAAAAGAAAAGTTGTATTAATAATTAATAAAAGTTTTGTTAGAGGAATAAGGAAAAAGTAATAAAAAATGATATATAAATAGTAGGATTCAAACCAAGGTGTTTGGGTATGAGAACAGTAACAAATACCAACTTTGCTACAATGCTATTGTGTGATAATTATTAGGAAAAATTTTATACAATGGGCACAAATTAAAGCTGATCCTATTCTTGGGGCAGGGCCGGGGGGTCACGTGACCCCTTTTGGCCCCCTGCCTCCGCCGTTGCAATCACCCAAACCTTTACCTTCATTATAATCCTATTTAGCCACTTTTTTACCTCATCTTATTCATGTAAATTACTTCACACCAACATAACATAGACCTAGTGTCTTTGCTTGTTTCTCAAATTCAATTGTATTTGATGTTATGCATAATGTTGTAAGGCCTTCCTTTTATCATACATACTGCAGATAGAAACTGGTTTATATCCTTTCTCATCCTACCATTTCCATGCATGTCTTTGCTGATCTAATAATGCAACCCTTTGCGTGCCATTCATCCTAATGTTGTCTTGTATTATGTTTGTGACTTCCAAATCAATGTATGAAATACTCCACATACAGACACTGTTACAAAGAGTCCCCATCTCAAATATCATCAATTGTGTTTCTCTTATCAATCTTTACATTGTTTAATCGATAAAATTAAATTCCCTGTTAGCAGATGCTCATTAATGTGTTTATGTTGGAATGACATTTACCTTGTCTACTTTGATACATATTTTATCATGTGTATGTTAATACAGGCTATTGAAAATGTCAAAGCTACTGCTGTAGGAGTAACTCAGGCTAATAAAGTCAATGCTGAAAAATCAACAGAGTTACAAAAACCACGGCCATCATCCACGCTGCCTGCAGTTTTTTTTGATAATCGGGAGACAAAAAGACAAAAGGGTGGTAAGTTTCATCTTTATTTTTTGCGCTTTTTATCAATCATACATACCCTATTGGTGTCATTATGAAGCTGACTAAGAAAAGGACCGTAATATTACCACCTGTCCATGACTTCTTGCTTTTCTCTCTCAAAGATATTAGTTTGGATTTTGGATTTTCTTGCAACTAACGCAAGCATTGCATCCAACTTCATCTCAAAATCTACTTCCAGCTGAAGAATTCTTATGTTGGAAACGATAACACGCAATGACAAAGTTTGGCCAAGTGATCAAGTTTTAGCATATACAGTTTAACAAGCTAAGTTGCAATTTTTGACATATGGCATTACCACTGCCCCTCCACACAAAAAAAAAAAAAAACACTCACAGAAGGAGGGGCTATGGGGATATGTGTATTGGAGAAGCCTCTAACATACGGGAACTTGCACATAATTTGCACTCCTCTTTAGTGTATGTACCTCGTCTCATTTTACAATAACAGTCATTGCATTTCCAGTGAGGAGGAACTAAGTTATCCATGCATCACAATATGTTCAGTCAAAAAAAAATAAGTTTGCGTAGGAGTTGATTAATTTGGTTCCATATGTGAAATAGTTTGGGGGAGATGTGTATTTGTGTGAGGCTGATCCATGTTGAAACTTAATCTCTAGTGGTGCACAGTTATTCCAGTTAGTAACATGTTTGCATAAGCTGTTTAGGGATAGCAGGAAACGATCGTCGAAACAGGTCGCAAGAGCACAAATAATCAGAGAATAAATTCAGCAACTAGAAGACACGGAGATTTACGTGGCTTGGCTCGAAGGCCTACGTCCACAGGCGGCGGCAGATTGATATTTCACTATAACAGAAGAGGAGAGATTACAGATAAAGAGCGATCACTTGCTATTTAAGAACTCAAAACCCGCAATATTGAATTCTCCTCAAAATTATACAAGAGAGATAGGAGAGACAGAGAAGCCGGAAAGATCATGAAAGAAGTACAGAAGGCCTCTGATATACATAGCTTCTAATCGGCCATATAACTCCAATTCTGGATTAATTAGGAATCCAATTTGCTTCAGAACTCATGCTGAAAGCTGCATGGGCCTCAATTCTCTTGCGGAACCCTTCCTCACGTGGACAGATTGGATCCTAACTGTTTTATGTATTGAAATCACCAGAATAAGAATCCAATTAGAACTCTCTTATGCATGTGACCATGTATGTTGCAGACAAATCAAAAGAGAATTTTGTTTCTCTTTAATTCCTCACGTGATGAGAAATCCCATTCCTACTTGAACACGGATAAGATGCAAGTGAATTAAATTCAGACATGAGGAAACACATTCAGATTCAGATTTTGAGAGAAAACGGGTCGGGTTCAGGCTGATTATTCGAGACAGAATCCAACAGAAGCAGCCTTAATTGGTTTTGGTTTGCACTTTGCGTTATTCTGCCCTTTGTAACTCAAAGAAAATAATTAAGAATTTTAACAGGAAAAGATTTGAGAGAGTGATGATTTCTGCCTCAAGACTATTATTTTTAGGCAATTACAAATGTAACTCATGCTATGAGTTGAACTTTAAAAATATAGAAACTCTTAATAAAACAAAGGTTCAAATAAAGACTCCTAATAGAAAACTAACTAAACAATAGTTTAATACTCCCTCAAGTTGGAGCGTAGATATCTATCATGCTCAACTTGTTACATAAGTACGAGAAAACTCTAGGAGGAACATGTTTTGTAAACATATCTCTGAGCTCCTCAGAAGATGGAGTGAACAAAGTAGAAATAAGCTTTCGAGATATCACATCACGAACAAAATGACAGTCCACCTCTATATGCTTGGTCCTCTCATGAAAGACGGGATTTTTAGCTATGTAAATAACAGTTGATTGTCACAATACATAGGCATCAGACTATCTACGCAATCTAAGTTTTCACAACAAGGATTTTAGCCACATCATCTCGCAAGCTGTCTAAGTTATAACTCTATACTATTGCTTCAACATTAGAACAAAACAGAACATTCTTCTTCTTACTCCACAAGTAATCAGATTACCTTCAACATAAGTGCAGTAGTCAGAAGTAGATATTCTATCTCTTTATGTCCTGCATAATTCAAATCTGAAAAAGTGCAGTGTCCATGATTTTTCTACAACAATCTATACGTGGAGACCCTTTGATGTATATTAGAATTTTAAGGTAGGCTTCCAATGAATCTTTCTAGGCTTGTGTATAAACTGACTCGCTACTCCAACAACGTATGCAATATCTGGTCTTGTAATTAAGAGAGATGAGTTTACCTCCAAGTCTCTTGTACTGAGAGAAACATCCTTAAACAAGGCTCCAAGTCATACTGCAAATCAACATTAGCGTCCATAGGAGTAAGCACTGACTTGCAGCCAAAGTAATCCAGTCTCATGTGGTATATCAAAGCATATTTCTGTTGAGAGAGAATTACTCCATGTTTATAATGAGCAATTTAATCCTAAGAAAGTATCTTGGCATGCCCATGTCTTGATCACGTAGTCGTCAGATACTCTTTAGCTTTCTCAGTTCCAGCAACATCACTCCCAGTCAGTAGAATGTCATCAACATAAACAACAAGAATCACAATTTCAAAAAAAGTCTTGCGAATGAAGACCGAATGGTCAGAGTAGCACTTGTGAAACCACACTTCAGAGATGATACGACTGAAATTATCAAATCAGGCTCGTAGACTTTGCTTAAGATCATATATCACTTTCTTGAGTTTGCACACCATATTCTCTTTTGAGCAATATATCTAGGAGGTTGCTCCATTTAAACCTCCTCAAGATTACCATACAGGAAGGCAGTCTTCATATCCAGCTGAAACATCAACCACTGGTGGTTGACAACCAGAGAGAATAAGACATGAATGGAGTTGAGACGAGCCGCAGAAGAGAATATCTCCAGATTATCCACGCCATAAGTTTTAGTAAAGCCCAAGCAACATAACGAGTCTTATATATGTTTATGGTGTCATCTGGACGATGCTTGATAGTAAACATCCAACCATAACTGACTATAGGTAGTCCAGAGGAAGTCGGTACAAGATCCCAAGTCTGACGTGAGATGAGAGCATCCAGCTCATCATCTATGGCCTGATTTCCATTTAGGGTACATCAACACTATGATAAGACTTAGGTATAGAAATAAAAAGAAAACAGAAATGGGAAACTGATGAGATAGTAGGGTTAGACGATCATAGGAAATTAATTGGAAATAGGATGTTGAGTACAAGATCGTTTACCCTTTTGATGTGTAATAGGAAGATCAAGTGAGAAGAAGCAGAAGTATCATCTCAACAATAGGAAATGAATGATTAGTAGGCAAAGAAGTAGAATGAGGAGGATCATTAGCAACTGTAAGACTCTGGATCAGCAGAGAGAGTGAAGTAGAGACCACATTGTTGGAACGTCTGGCATACACAGATAGCAAATACACCCAAGACATTCGAGAATAATTATCCACAAAAACTAGAAAATCCTGAAATCAAACATAAAAGTGACACGACACAGTCCCAAACATAAGAGTGGACCAAATGAAAAAGATAACTCCTCTTATTAACATGACTAGGGTAGGAAGCACGATGATGCTTTCCTAACTGGCAAAACTCACATTCTAAAGTAGTGATAAAAGACTCAATAGGCAGTACTTGTCGTAATTTTTGCAAGGAAGGATGTCCCAACTTATGATGCCATTGTAGTGAAGTATCAAAAGGAAAAATAACAGCTAGAGTAGAGTGGAGTGTACCATCATCCAAGTAATAGAGGTCGTCATATTCACGACCCGAACCAGTCTTCATCCTAGTCTGTAGATCCTGAAACCCTGGAGGAAGAGTAAAATATGCACAACAATGATTTGCGTAGTAATTTTTAGTAGATAGTAGACTAACATGAAATTTGGGGACAAATAAGATATCATTTAGGATAAAAAAGGAGGTAGCATGAACAACTCTTTTCCACTAAAAGTGAAAGGTACCTTCAGCAATATTAACATGAGGAATATTATCTAGAAAAGAAAGATAGTGGATTTTTCTTTAATACCTGAGTGAAAGCTCCTAAATCTAATACCCAATGCTTATCAAGGAAGCAAGAAATGTACTTGTATCTGAAGCAGATCCATACAGGATAATTTTAGCTGAGTGGGATGCCTGAACAGTAACTAAAGGAAACACTCATAGTCTGATCACAATAGAAACAACAGTGGAGGAGGTAGCAACTCAAGCAGATGTAGATAACCTGAGCCACTCAGGTTTACCAAACTTGTCCCAACATTTATTTGATGTATGATTATTTCTATCACAATGAGCAAAATAATGTGG